>MNCI01011117.1:129138-149842 GCA_015680685.1 Gnetum montanum | reverse complement strand
GTCATAGGAAATAGCTTAAGTCTTTTCCACCCATTATCAATGTTGTTCCATGCACAGGCATCATAGAAGGCTTGTAAATGATGTTGCGGATCTAAATCATAGCCTCCTAAAAACTTGGAAAAGTTGTTTAAATCAAGCTTGGGTAGACAACTTTCCTTACAATGCCTACAAGATATTTGAATAGCCTCTTGTATATGCATTAGGCTCTTAGTGGCCAACAAGGGTTCATCATCACTATGTAGGTTATGAGTTTGTGAGTTGGAAAGATGTCGTCTTTGTTCATGTTAGCATTCCTGACTTTGCTTGTGGGTTTGATTTTTAATTCTACGTTGACCACTTGAGAAATGGTCATTTTTGTCATGACCTAATATTGAAGAAGTAGAGGAAGAGAAAGAATTGGAAGACTCATCATAACTTTTGTAAGTCTCCCAATCATCCTAGAATAAACTCTTGTTAACCATTGAGAAGGTCCTAGGCCTTACGAGCCCCCTTGTTCTATGGGATGTCCCATCCTTACTAAAGGTGTCTGAATTGGATAACAAGAGTCCTTGAGTATCGTTGGGGTGTCCATGAACATATGTGACTCTTGCATAAGATTGAGTACTCCAAACTTCTTCATCGTCATATATTTCGTTGGTTCTCCAATGAATTGCCTTACTAGTTGTTGTGTTAACATTGTCTTGTGAGAGAGACATTGTTGTGAATTGTGTGTGACTTATTTGCAATTAATTTTTTTTCTAAAATATATATCGTTAATACTTTGTTACAGCAATCTTGTATGATATAACTAATCAAGATAACTAGCACCATCCCCAACAACGACGCTAATGATGAGCGGTGAGGTATCCCTACACTCAACCATATGAATATGAGCATGTACACATGATTCGGTCAAACTTCGCAAACGAACTAGTTGTGGCACCTAGATAGTTTCATGTTGATCATAGTTCATTGTCTTGCCACCTAGACTAGTGTTTGCTTTATCACATATGGTTTAGTCCAGAGTGAGGTGTATGATGTGATTCCTAATTACTATGCTACTCCTAAAATCAATAAGAAATAACTTGAGTGAACTAATAGGTGATGAAAAATAAATTCTAAGCTAGCCTAAGTGCAATGAGAATCCATCCTTAATCATTTGTATGCATCTTGGACCTCTTGCACTACTTTTGTGGTTACCAAGCACACATTACTTAAGCACTACTAGACACGCTACTGGGTTACCAAGTAGTTACACTTAAATGTTCGTGATTAAGATGTACTCATTCCACATTAACAACAGGAATAGTAAATAATGATAAAGAAATATTAACTAAGAAAATAATAAATAATAATTAAAAGCTAAGTGAATGCTGTAATGATGAAGTAATCTCGATCTTTATTGCTGACTGTGTGTGTGTCCAAGTACGTCACACTCAAACAAAGGTTTTGTACAATTACAAACATCACACTACGGGCTTGAACTTAGAAACTAACTAAAAACTGACAAAAAGGACTCGACCCTAAAAAGTTACCAACTAACTCCACTCCTGTGGGCCTAAGTGCTATATTTTTAGGCCAACACAGGAATCACAATATCATGTATTCGATATCGTTATCTAGGCTGCAATATCGCATACCCGATATTGAGTATCCGATATTGGGACCTGGCAAACTATGATTCATCACTTACCTTACTTGCAATTGAGAATTAAGGTGCCTAGAGTGTTAGAGAATGAGATTCCTAGGTTTCTCTTCTTGCATAAACTTCTTCAATTTCCAAGGGTTGGCTTCCTCTCACAAATTTGTTGGAGACAATCTTATCATTCTCATGTTCCTTCCTCTTAATTCTCCATTCTTTTTGAGCTGCCTCATTCTTTTGAGTTGTTCAATCTATATTGAATCCTCTCTAATTTGTTTTCCTATCCTTTTTACCCTATGAAAAATCCTTTTTAGGCATATTCGGATAAGACCAAGTTATCCTATGATATGATCAAGTGCTGATGTTATAATATTTTAGACTGCACTCCCATTGCTTATGCCAAATCTATGACAATAATAATATCTTACATTCCTATAGTAGTAAAAATAATTACAATGATCAAACCTTTGTGGTGCTTTTGATTGGTTTGAAGCCACTTCTGATTGGGCTATACTACCTCTTGACACTTTAATCTTTATAGGGATTAAGTTTGAGTATATTCCTTTTCTTGGAAACAACATCCTAGTACACTTTCATCTTGTGAACTTCTACCTTGTCCAAGAACCATATGAAGGGATTCTTTTCCCTTGACTAGCCTTTCATTCACAAGTTTGGCATCTATAATTTCTTCCTTAGCCTGCTCATAAGACAATGTTAGTTTTTCATTCTTAGTCCTTAGGTCTGAGAGCTCTTTTGTGAGATCTAAATTTTTTATATTGAATGAAGAAAGTTCTTGATCCTTGGTTTTTACTTCAGTAGTTAACTTTACACAAAGACTTTCCAATGATAAGAGTTCCTTACACATTAGTTCAAACCTTTCATTCTCATTTCCAAATTCATCATTTGAGGTGCCAGCATCATCATTTGTAAGAACCATACAGATGAGATGTGAATCTTTTGCATCAATCTCCACATCTTCTTCACTTTTCTCTCCATCATTCCCACTTGTGTAGAAGTTGGTCTTTTCAATTCCATATCGTTTTTGTCCCACCTTTGCAACCTACCATTACTAGGACATTCAAAGGCCACATGGCCCTCTACCAGCACAAATCCAACATTCTATTAAAGAAGAATCAAAATAATAATTTCAAAAATTTTTACCTCTTTCTTTACCTTTGGATTGGTTGGATCTTTTCTTATTTGAATTCTTGCTCATCTACTCAATCACATTAGTTAGCTTTTGAATCTCAATATTAAAGTCTGAGTTCTCTTTCTTAAGATAAGAGCATTCATCATTAAGAAATTTCATTTTTATTTTCTTAACATGAAAAGCATCTTTTATTTCAACACATAAGTTTTGAAAAGAAAGAACTTCATGACAAAATATCCCATATATTTCTTCAAAAGAAATGTCACAAGTTTTGTCATCCTCACAGGTATAGTCTCTTCTATTTTTACCTGTAAAAAAGGGAATGAGAGATTTACCTTTATAGTAGATGTTATATAGGAATTGGGCACAATAGTTGATGAAGCATATTAGTCTTTTCATCTAGATGCATCTGATGTTGATTACCCCTTCCATTGTTCACTCTTGGAAGTTGATAAAGAAGCAAGAGTACCAAGCTTTGATACCACTTAAGGATCATTAAACTTAGAAGGGTGATGAATAATTTTTTCTAATTAAAAATTAATTAGCCAAAGCACACACAAAATTTAACGTGGTTCCCAACTTGGGTAGTTCATACTTGGAGGGTAGTTCATTAGGATACCTCTAGACTTTATTGCTCTCAAAATGTGGTTTGAATGATACCACACCTTGCACAAACTCTAAGCTCCACTCTGGAGTGATTCGATTGCATGAATTCACTCAACCTCGCAAGATCTTGATAAGCTTAGAATATGGTTTCCAAGGTCCCACAACCTTTACAACTTGAGCTCCACTCCTAAGTGTTGTGGCACTACACCAACACTTAATCCTATAGGATCCTAACAAGCTCAAGGATGATGCCTTCCCATAAGAAGTGCATCAACCCCATAAGGCAACAAAAGAGAAACAAAAATTACAAGGAAATTATGCAACTAATTTTGCTCATCCTTGTACTTTGAGGTACAACACACTTTGACCACTTACAATAGTACAAAAGATAGTACAATGAGGTACAAGAACAATAGAATGATGTATACAATGATTGCTTAATGTTGACACTTAATGGTTCACAATGATTTTACATTTTCCAAGAGAATAAAGTCCTCTTATAGCCTAGATGTTTCCAAAATCGTCTCAAAATTCATGCAACAACTATTTAACAATCACTAGAGACGTCTTCTTTGAGATTGAGACATCTTTCTACATCAGACTTCCATTCAGGGGAGACGTCTCTTTCTCATGAGAGATGTCTTCATGTAGGCATCTTCTTCTGAAGATAGATGCCTCATGTTTCTAGGAGACATCTTTTTGGGATCATCCTTAGTTCAACCAAGACATATTCTCCTTCTAGAAGACATCTTTTCTTTATATTAGACATCTACTATTTTTGTTAGATGTCTTCTCTTCAAGGAAGACATTTCTATGATGTTTATGAAGAGACATCTCTTCTTTAGGAGCAAAAAATGAAACTACTCATTTTGATGCTAAGAGCCTCTGGATGCCTCCAAAAAAGTTCCAAAAGATCTTATAACCTCCTAGACTCATAAAAATGAGCAAAAAAAAAACACTCCAAAATATGCCAAAACATCCAAGAATATTTCTCAAGAAAAGTCAACATAAATAGACACATTTAGCTTCAAATCTTTGTATTTGTCCATGCTCCCTTGAGTCCTTATGATCTCGACTTTGCTTGTGAGTCCTTGAGTTCTTTGCTCTTGCTTCTATAAACACAACACCATACAAACATCATTTTTTCTCCAATTTTATTAAGGTTTTGACATACCAAAAGTTCAATAAAATATTCATGAGCATAACATAATCCTCAATTTAATAAAAATTTACTAGATCATTCATGAGGCTAGGATACTTGATTATTAAAGGATAGTAAAAGACTCAATAATTATTGAAATGATTTTGTAAATCTATTTGAGCTAGAAAGATAAATCAGGTTCATTACATCATAATAGAAAATTCTAATCATAAGAATGTAAAACACTATTTTTTGCAATAATGTAGTAATGTTAGTTGTACAATGAATTTAATAGGATGGTTTTTTCTATAGTTTAGGAGAATGGAATGAAAATATTCCAAATATAATGAAAACCTCCCTATAGATGGTTGGTCAACAATAGACAAAAGTGAAGAGGCTTTAGAAGTTTTGATTTCAAGATTAGAGATAGCAACAATTTTTTCATACTAGAAAAGGGAAGTGACTTCTTAAGGGTTGAATGAGAAAATTAAATGATGGTGGGGATCATGATAAATTCCCAAGATGATTTTTACTTGATGGTTAGGATTAGCTAAAATAATATGTGCATAGAGTATGATCTAGTGCTTGATGATTTTGAGTCCATGTAGAAGTAATGCTAAAGAGGGGTTAATCTACCTCCTTTGAGTTGATTGTTGATGTGGTGTACTTGAATAAGTTTTTTATTAATGATGTTTAAGAAAGAGCTCAAGTAGATTATGTAGAAATGAAAGGAGAAGAAGAAAAAAAATTTGGGTATTATCTCTATCTATGCTTGTGTTTTCTTTGATAAGAGCTTAAAGAGATTCCTTAACTTAAACCTTGAAATAAGAAATGTCGCTAACTCTTTGCTAAAACATGAAGCTATGATACAGGAAGCAAAGTAGGAAGGGATAATCTTATGGATAGGATAGGTATAGATAAGAGAGATTTGAGTGAATGTATTATTAGTTTATGAATTGGTTGATATGATAAAAAATAACTCATGATGGTACGCGATTGTATTGATGGATGAAGACCTGGGATAAATGAGCTTACTTTTTATTATACTAATGAGCAAATAAAGAAGGTGCAGTAAGAAAATGCATGTTGATGACAAAGGATTTATTTTTCTTTGATTTAGCTTTTTTCTTTAGGTGAAAATTTGAGACAACACTGCTACTAGGATGATAAAATTGATGAAGTTGGAACAAAAGGAGTTCTTACAATATTATGATCTTATTGATTTAATTTTCAATAGTTGCAAGATAAGAATTAATGTTCTACATGAAGGATAGAAGTTGATATGGAATATCAAATATGTTCAATAGGAATTAAACTAATGAGTAAAATTGCATTGTAGGAATAATAGATTCAAAGATACTTAACTATGGAAATGTTAAAGAACTAGCTCCAAGATTAGGGGCTAAGTTTCAGGGATCAAAATTAGGATTGACAAGTTGATCAACTTGATGAGAGGGATTAGATGTTGGGGATAATGATGCAAATATGGTAAATGCAATAGTTGATTATTGGGACTAATTACAAAATTTTAGGTGCTTGATAGGTCATTTAATGTCATTTTTAGAAAGGGAAATAAGATTCCAAGTGATGAGTGGCGAGGTACCCCTACACTCAACCATACAAATACGAGTGTTACATGCGCGATCTGGTCAAACTCCATAAACACACTAGTTGTGGTATCTAGACAGTTAGCCTTAGGTCACAGTTTGTTGTCTTCCCACCTGGACTAGTATTAGCTTTTTCATGTATGGTTTAGTCCAGAGTGAGGTGTATGATGTGGTCCTATGCTAATGCTACTCCTGGGTATGATGGTAAATAAGATTAACTAAGCTAAGAGAGAAAGGGTGAGAGAGAATCTAACTAGCCTAAGTGCAATGAGCATTTGTTCCTTGATTATCTGTACACATCTTAGACTTCGTGCACAACTACCACTGGGATTACCAAGCGTAGATCCTAGGTACGCTACTGGGTTACCAAGTAGTCATACTTAAATGGTCATAATCAAGTCGTACTCATTCCACGTTTAATAGGAGTTTTAGGGTAAGAAGATATTAACTAGGAAAGTAGTAAATGATAATTAATTAAATAATTAATTAAACTAAGTAAATGCTACAATGATGAAGTAATCTCGATCTTTATTGCCGATCATGTGCATGTCCAAGTACATCACACTCGAATAAGGATGTCGTACAACTACATTCACCACACTGTGAGCATACACTGGGAGGAAAAGGGTTGAGAGGAAAAATAGAAACTGAAATCAAAACTTAACTCTAAAACTAACTGATGCCTATCGGAACTGTCTACCTCTTATTTATAGACAAGGAGACAGGCTGCAATATTGCATACGCGATATCGCGGTTGACTAAATGACGACTCATCATACCTCCACAACTAAATGAAAACTCATCCTCAAGTTACAGTGATCACACAGTGGATAGGTATGGGATTATTGAATGGTGAGAATGGGTTTATGCTACAGTGTGGAATCAAAACAAAATTGATACATAACACAAAGAATATGCTACTGCTACAAAATTGGTGGAACTCATGTAGTTCCTGGTGGTGATGGCTCCTCCATAGGTACTTTCACTTTGTCTTGTGCTCTAGGTCTTAGAACTTGATGGCATTGGAGTATGGCCTAGAGTTTCTCCTCTTCAATTCAGGGATCTTGTGTCGTCCATGCTAATGTTCCGATGTTTGATGAAGTCGGCACTTTCCATGGGTAGGGTAGTTGTGGAAACATTTGATTTGCCTTGACATACTAGGCCATAAATACCCGTTGTTCCTCCTCGTAGGCTCTAGCTTTGTCTTTGTATTCTTGAAAATCTGCAAGTCGTCGAGCCAAATCTGTTGCAACACCTTTTTGTCCTTGGTAGCTTGCCTTCACCACCTCAAGTTCAGAATTTGCAATCTCCAGTTTTTGCAATATCTTTTTGCATTCTACAAATTTTGTTTCATATTTGATGTAGGTGGTAGCTACCTATTGCTCAAGCTCTGTTCTCGGGAACCCTGCTATTAACATGGCAAGGTTGGCATATCACATGTTTGCCAACTCCATGTATTCTGTAAGATCTTGGATCTGCATATCTCATTTCTTAACTTTCGCCTGGTGGGAAAATGCGTATGTGTCCAATATGGCCCGCCAGTCAGTGTGTTGAGCACTAATAGCATTGATGTGGGCCTTGGCCATATGGATATCCTTCTCAAGGATCTGTTTGTACATCCCCACCTAGTCTCGGAAGTGCTCCTTTAGCTTTTCAAGCTATTTAGCCTTATTTTTCCATGCGCTTATTTCGATAGCTATCTTTTGGCGGATAGCGTGTACCTCCTCCATTAAGAGGGTTCGATTCTCCCTAGCTAAGCGGCTCATGTCTTGGTTGACTCGGATGAATTATTCTCGCAACTAATGAAAGTGTTCTTCGAGAACATTCTTTTGCTTCTCCATAGAGTTCAACCAAAGGTTGTCAACAACAAGCTGCTTGTTCTCTTCTTGTAAGGCCTTGAGTACCTTGACATGCGCATGAGTTTGTGCCTGTGCTACCATCTTCCTATTCTTCATTAGTAGCTTGGTTAGTTGCTCAGTTTTGAAATTGTCTAGCTGGTCTACGGGAACAAATTGCAAAGGGTCCCACTGTGCTGCTTGTAGGGCTACAAGCCTTTCTTGTAATTTCTGCACCTCTGCTTCAACATGCTCGGCCCTCACTTCTGTCAAGACCAGATTCCCCTTAGTGGAAATGAGGTCTGATTGAATTGCTGTAACATCTTGAGGGATGTCAAACAGGGACGTTATTACTTGTCCTATTTATAGCAATCGATCAAGCATATCCTCATGTTTTATAGGAGTCATTGAGGTTCTGGCCAAAGTTTGAGCATCTCGTGCTCTTGTTAGATCTACCGATGGTATAACAGGTACATTGAACAATTCTTTGATGTGGTCTATGACCACTTCTGTGGCTCCTGCTACATCGTAGTGTTGCATGACCACCACTGTGGCCCCTTCACCAGTTTCTAATTACACTTGAAAAGATGCAGCATTTCTCGAGATCTGTTGTGACCAAGTACTTTCCTCTCCTCCTGTGTGGATGAACACCTCACCCCTTGCACGATCCAAAGAAATCATGGGTTGTATGGCATCGTCAATGATGCAGAAGAGATTTTTATCATCACGACTTCCCCAACTGATCGTCTCAGTGATGGCCCTAAGATGACTCATCGACAGTCTGTACTCTTGTGGCGGCAGTGGTTGATCTTGGCCCATTCTAGGCCCTACTTCCTATTGTTGGCTGGGTCCTACAAGTTAAGTTGCAGTTGGTCCAAACGTTTGTTCTTCTTCTTGTTCTAGCCCTAGCGTCTCACTAGTGATTTTCCTTGCAGTTGGTAACTTTAACAATTCAACATATGAAGCATGTTGGGCATTTCGGAGGACATCATTAGTGTATCCTCTGATACCAGCACATTGGCACAACCTCCTGATAAGGCAAGGGAAGGGCAATGTCATCTTCCCTATCTTTTGTTCCTCGAACTGCCTCAAGATCTTTATACAGTATAGATGAGGTAGGTTAGCATCAACCTTTCCCATTAGCACTACACATCCCCTTGCCACATATGTTGAAATCCTTTTTAGGCCCTTCATGGGGAAGAGGTGATAAGTTCCAATTTTGAAATAAATTCTCTCTTCCATCATCAATTCTCCAAATGTCTTATCCCTGCCATATGCCCTTTCCAACCAAACTCATCACACATCAGGGTCTGAACGGGTAGACAACTTAGCAACCTTGGGCCTTGTATTCGAAAGGTTTAATACTTCTGAAATGGCCTGCACAGAGAAATGGACTATCACACCACAAATGTTAGTGTTGATGCCTTGTTCTCTGTTGTGCTGGAATTGGTACGTTTCCCCTAGGTACCAAGCACCACTTTTCGAAAGGATAGGCCATAAGGGAGACCTTATGAGGTGGTCCTTAATAGCCTCAGGAGCGAAATTTGTGAAAGATTTAAAATTTAATTCCACAATCACCGCAGTGAATGTGAACCTTTTGTGGATAGCCTAAACACAATCTTGGGGCAACGTGAGATGTTGTCCCTATCTAGGCATTGCAGCAACTCCTCCTTCTGCCTACCCGGACTATACAGAAGCAGGGTTTTCTTAATGAATGCTAAATAATTGTTCTTCCTACTCTACATGTTGTCTAGTAGGATCTTGTCTTCCTCCTCTCCTAGGTCATTTGCTTCCACCTTGAGCGGGACCTTCCTGTTGTCCATGTTTTGGGGCCATCTACAATCACACAGGGTCAAGCGTTAGTAAGGTTGTTTTTGAAGTTAAGTTATACCTTTACTACTTGCCTTAATTAATTTATTTTATCTCCATGTGATGTTTCCCGAAAGATTATAATAGTGAGTCTATTTTACTTAGGTGATTTCCAAATTTAATTTCCCGGTGTACCTAGGGATGAAATTTTTTTTAGCACAATTATTCGTAATGTTATAGCTAATTACCCTTGATAATGTCCTTTGGGCGATGATAAATTCCAAAAAATTTATGTGCTATTCAGTGTGTGTCCCTCCCCCATGACTAAGCTAAACACTTTGGGTTCAAGTAGGTTCAGACGGAATTAAAATCGAAGTACCAATGAGCGAGATATAGATGGAAAAACAAGGGTTTCACAATCGCAAGTCGTAGAGAAAAATTCAAAAAATTCCCCCATGTGAATTGTGAAAAATAATGTGAAGTGTTGTGGGGGGTCACGTATATATAGGCAGATGGGATGCAATATCGTGTATGATACATCGCATGCGATATTGCGTCGGCAACGATATCACGTACGCGATATCGCGGCTTTAGTAACATTGGGCATAATTAAAAACAATGAAGGTATAACTTAACTTCAAAAACAACCTTTCACTTGACTGAGAGGGTAAAGCTAAATTGGGTAAGTGGTAAAGAAATAGAGAAGAGATGAGTGATTCCGTTTTTAGTTATCCAGTAGTTGGGCTTTGGTTAACATCATTTTTTCTTAAAATCATCTCGGCCAATTTATAGATATATATATATATATCTAAGCTAGTAATATTTATCCCGAGACTTAAATTATAGTAACATTATTCCTTATTCCGTAATCAGGAACGACAAAGCCCACCCCTTAGTCAATTAGGGGAAAAGAAACCAAAAACATTATCAAAGCAAATTAATAAAAATGCAACATGGTTACGACCCGGTAACTTTGCCCAAAGACTACACCGTTCAGTGCCACAAGACTAACGATCCTTAATCCTTTAAATAGGTAAACCCTGTTAGCAGGGATTCCTTTCTACGCACATGAAGAAATTCATTCCTACAAGGAAGAAAACATTGTGTCCATCGGGTCTGCAGAATTGTATAGGATTTGCTTGCGACGTCTGAGATGGTAGGCGTTTCGGAAGAAGCCGAGCTCAATCGGTTGGAATCGCTGCTCGACGAAAACAAAGGAAATGCGTGGGAGTATTTATGTCTGGTTAAGAAGCTCAACGCCAGGCGATCCGACAAGGTTCTTCGTCATGGCGTTGCTCTTCTCGAGGATTCCAGTGCCAGATCCAAGCTTGGCGGAGAAGGTACCTGCATCTGTATCTTTAATTCACTGGTTTTTCCTTTTTGATTTCGGTAACATTTTAGCTATGTTAGAAGGTAGGAGGGAAATTGTATTGTAAGAGCCAATGCAGAAATTTGTAAAGCTTTGTTTCTAAGGCAAAGGAAGTTTAGTTTTGAACCTTGGTAAGTTAGGGTGTGACTTCCTTTTTTACTGTTTAGCCTTCATTACTTTGGAAAAAATTTTGCACTAATTAATTCGTGCAGGTTTCGATTTTGATTATGGAATTCAATTGGTGTAGAAAAATCGGTCATGGATGTTCATTGATGCAGTTTAAATTTAGACTAGATCTGATCAATTCTGTGCAATGAATTTGTCTAAGCTCGTTTCCTGCTTATGCTTTGTAGGGATAAGTAGTGGTAGAGGTCAACGAACTTGTTCACTTGGATTCCAGTACTTCATCTATTGAGATATGGGCTTGAAGTTTGAAATTTAAAATTAACAGTGCTAGAATGAAATCGTTATGTCTACACTGTACAAATGTGATTATAGGTGTCTTCAAAATCTCTTTAGCAAGACAATGATATGTTGATATTCATTAGTCTGGTTTTTGTGTTGTGCAGTGTGGAACTTGTACGAGCAGGTGGCTATTGTTGCAATGGATTGTAAATCCTTGGACCTTGCAAAGGTGCATTGCTGCTTATGTCAATGTTGATTATTTTTAAATAGTTTTGCTTATTGTTTTCATCGATTCATCCATCAAAGCAGTGGACTCATAGTCAAAATGTGTATGGTTTACTTATTAATGTACTCATGATACTGTAAGTTGTTGACCATTGCCACAGAAATCATCTTCATAAGAACTGATGCAGTTAGTGGAGATAATGGAATCATGTTTTATAAGATTGATTATTTTAAAATAGTTTTGTTTATTGTTTCCATCAATTCATGTATCAAAGTAGTGAATTCATACTTAAAATGTGTACGGTTTACTTATTCATGTACTCATGATCCTGTAAGTTGTTGACGACTGCCACAGAAATCATCTTTATAAGAGCTGATGCAGTTAGTGGGGATAATGGAATCATGTTTTATAAGATTGATTTTTTATAGTTTTGTTTATTGTTTCCATTGATTCATCCATCAAAGCAATGAATTCATATTTAAAATGCATATGGTTTACTTATTCGTGTACTCATGATCCTGTAAGTTCTTGACCACTGCCATGAAATAATCTTTATAAAAGCTGATGCAGTTAGTGGAGATAATGGAATCATGTTTTATAAGATTGAAAGGGGAGTAATTTGTTTTCCTCTCTTATGTTGACCATATAAAGAATGAGGAAAGAGATGCTCTTGTTAGTATAATCTTGTGCTAACACTCTAGCAGTAGATGATATTTGTGTTAAATTTTTATTAAGAGGATGTATGAACTATTTTCAAACTTCTAATTTGTAAGTGAATTTCATAGAAACTTTTCCATGCAGAAAACTCCCCGTGTAAATTCCATTAAGAGACATGAGATAGAAAATAGTAGTGGCAATGGATATCATTGGAAACCTCAAGCTTCCAGCTTGTTTATTTAGAATATTAGATGAATGACAACTCTTTCATCAAAGAAAACTTGCAAATTTTTTGAACCTTTACAACTCAAATACATGCTTGTTTTCACAAGTATAGATTTGTTAATCACATGCAGTTGGTTAAATTGTATAATTGAAGCAAGGTTCATCCTGCTTTCAAATATTCTATAAGATGACATGTTACCTTCGTAGTTATTGCCATAATCATGACAGCTTTATTCCGGTTATTTGCATATAGTTTTTGAGTTATTGATTTCTTCTATTGCTGGTCCAGCATTAAATTTGTAGACATTTTGCAATCCATTGTGTCATTTCAAGTATCCTATCCTATTTTCATCTGTGGTGTACCTATTTAACAGTTTCATTCTTCTTGGACTAAGGAACTTCAAACTGAAACCATCTTTGGTGATGTTTGGCATGAATATAAATATAATTAGCTTTTTCATATTCACGATCTGTGACAATTTGCCTAAATTCAGAAGGGAGTATATGCATAACTATGTTCACAAACCAGAAAGGTAAGGTCATCACTATTTAAATATTTTCCTGTTTATACTAAATAAATTCTGCCATTAGTGTCTGTTGTGTTCATGCTAGAATGGTGATTGAAGAAAGGGATATTATCAACCGTATTGTATATGTCATTATATACTTGCATTAAATAATTAAAGGCTTTGTTATCTATTGCTAGATGATTACTTCTAAAAACTAAATCCTGAATTCTCTATTTTGCTGAATTATGATTCTTCAAATCATGTCTTAACTAGATGGAATATCTCTTTATATTTGCAATTTAACAATGAATATAATTTTCCTTTTTATATAAATATTAATTCATGCTGCATTAATGTTTGTTACAGAAGTACATACAAATTCTACAGGCAGAGTTTCAAGGAAGTATAAGAGTAGGTGAGGCTTGGGAGTTTAAATGCATTAATTTCATGCTTCTATGATATAATTTTTAAAAATTATTTGTAGTTTGTTTGTATAATTGAGTTTTAAAAACAATTGATGGTCTGTAATCTCATGAATGTAAATTGAAATGCTTAAAAACAATTAGTAGACTGTAATTTTCTGATGAATGTGGATCTCAGGCAGGTTGGAAGGAATGTGGTTTGAAGCAAAGGGATCTTGGGCACAAGCAAACAAACTGTACTCAAGCATCCTAGAAGAGCATCCATTAGATCAAGTAAGCAGCGAATAGCTTTTCAACTCTTATGAATAAAGTTTTAGTTTGAGACCATAAAATTGTATCTAGGGAAACCTCTTTTTCATGCTTATTGATATGGCTAGTTTTACTGAGTTCCAGTTTCCTTTTTATCAAGTCAACTTCTGTTGGAGATTGAATCTCACTATATTTTTTACATTATTTGATTTAATGCAATTCTACAACCACATTTTCAAGAGAAATTGTTGTAGTGGTCTATTGAGCTGTTGTGACATCATAAAATGTTTCAAGATTTTTGAAGGTCTTCAAATCAAAGTTGGGTTTGGTAATAGGTGTGGAATGTGAGGTGCAATGGTCTCTGTTGCAGCGTGCAAGCATTTGTAAAGCTTGGAAACCATGAAATAAAGAGTGGGACTTTTAGCTTATAATATATGTTCTTCAATGATAAGATTGAAGAATCTTGCCTGTGCTGCTTTCTTGAAATTCTTTTGCTTTTGTCTCCTTTTTCGTTCAGTCATTCATTTTTAAGATTGCTATTTTTTTAAAGGTGTATTCACTGCTTTTCTGTTCAGGGTTTGTTAACTACCTAGTAATTTTTCAAAGGGGAGAAATCCCATGTATACTAAATAAAATATAGATGAGGCAGCAATTTATCAAGCACTGCCATAGCAATGTTGACAGCAATAAGAAAGTGTTAATGAGTAAATATAAGTCACTTAATTCTAATTACATTAAGAGCACTATACCTGCTTACTACAAAATGTGGAGGGTTCAATTGTCATTGTAAATATCATGAGCATTTGCTAACTAACCAGTGTTATTTTCTCAACTTCAACATAAAATATGAAGTAGTTGTTGCTAACAAAGAATGGCTCTTGGCTAGGAAAGGAATTTTGCCTTAAATAAATAGAGACAGGAGGAACACCTGTCTATTGTAGTGAATTGTAGCTAGCCTTATCATCATCCTATCATTGTTCCAACATTTTGGGGTCGGCTAGATGAGTTCTCTTTTTCCATTCACCTCAATCAAGAGCTAAAGTTTGATTTATGTGCAATTTTTTAATATCTTCTCTATCCATTTTTTCTCATGCTTATAACTTCTGCTCAGTGCATTTGGGTTATGCCCTAGTGTATGTGAAATCTGGAAAAGAGCCCGTGCATGAGATTTGACATGGTTTTACAACTGGCAAGCAACCTGATGTTAACCTTTCTCCTTTTGCAACTGGGCCCGGGATTGACAATTTTTGTGTTTATCTCCAGCTAACCTAAATAGTATAAATTTACTTTTCACCTTAACCAAGTCATTGTAGGGATGAAGGAAAACTGACTATTTTATCTAGTGCTTGTATTATTTTTAATTTCTTGAAGTACATTAACATCTTATTGAAATTGAAAATGAGGTCTGATTGCATGACCATTATTGGTTTCACATTTTTATCAATTTGATTAGTCGATTTCTGTCTGCTTTCAGCTTGTTCAGAAAAGGAAAGTTGCTATAGCTAAAGCCCAAGGTAACCTGTCAGAAGCAGTTGAACTTCTCAAAAAGTACCTTGAGGTGTAAGTCAGCTTGCATGGTTTGATTTGCTTTGGCATATATATTTATATACATAAACATATAAACGCATCTTAACATTAGCATCGTATGTTAATGTAATGTTCTGTTTAACAACTGCAGATTCATGGCAGATCTTGATGCATGGAGGGAACTTGCAGATTTATACATTTCTCTTCAAATGTAAGACCATATCTTTTTATATGGTTTATCATAAGGGATTCAACATATTTTGTGTACTGACAATATTTTTTTTCTAAAAAACTGCTTAAAGTAAATACATATAGTTTAACATTCTTAGCAGGTGACGGTAAATCTTGGTAATATCTTGAAATATTTTATTTCTTTTGAATGTAGGTACAAGCAGGCAGCTTTCTGTTATGAAGAGTTGATAGTTTCGCAGCCTCTTAATCCGTTCTTTCATTTATCTTATGCTGAGGTGTGCATCCATATTTTTCTTATTTAAACTGGATAACTTCTTAGTTTTGTTAATGTACTATTTATATGTATGAAACTTAATTGAAACTCTGCTGAAGGACAAATTTCAAATTATTGAACTCAGAAAGGCATAAGAATATATAGAATAAAACCTACTTTTCTTCAACAATTATAAATGACATTTACATATGTTTCCTTTAAAGTTAGATATTTGATTTCATTTTTTTTTTGGAGAATAAATATTCACTTTCTTAAAAAATAGTAAATGAAGTAAACATCTTGCAGGAGGGGGTGTCAGGAACTTGAAGCAATTTGACTATATGTACACACCAAGATATATAGCCAACATGATACATTAGAGATAAGAGGAATATACCAATGCCTCAAGTTTGACTTGAATTGGCAACTTCTTTCATGTAAATCCTTGTCAGACAATGAGCTAATCATTTGAGCCACCTTTCATTGGTAATGCAGTAGACATCTTAGGTTTTCTAGTTTATGAATAAAGTTTCATGGACCATGATAATTATCATTAATAGCAAAGATGGGAGGTACAAACATGGGAAGTATATAATGGATTTTATGTTGGGGAAATTTTTATCTTTCAAAAGAACGAATTATAATTTTCACCTCTTTGCAGTTCTCTATTATTTTCATTAATTTACCTAGTTTCCAACTTTTATAGAATTTTCATACTCTTATTATGATGTATTAAGAAGCACGCAAATCACCTTTCATGTTCTGATACATTGTCAAAAGTGATTGGGCTGTTTATGTACAGTTGGTTGCCTTTGGAATAGTCTAGAACAATTAATGGTGCAGTGCATGAAGCTAAAAAGAGAACTTATGAAACAGGTGAAACAATATTATCTAAATCTCAAATGGCATTTGATGATAGTGAGCAGGTTTAAGTTACTCTGTAAGCCTTCCTACAACAAATAAATGCTTTGTAGATGCAATAAATGTTGAGATGCTAAAAGCAACAGACAGGAGACATTCGATTTAATGAGTGGAACAATAAAAAATCAGTATTTGAAAGAATTCAGGTAAACACCAATGCCTAGAAAGCATTGCAAGGACTTGTGTTGACAAGAAATAATGTAACTGAAATTGAATTTGGTAGAGGAATTATGCAATTCAATCATTTTGAATTTTTCCAATCATTGTGCAATTGAGCAACTCCTTTATTCTCTTTTTAAAAACTTTTTATAAACAGTGCCACGTAGGTTTATGGTAGCATTTTGTTTGCAGTTGGTATTATTTATGTAATTTTTTATTTCTTATATACCGTTTGGTTTTGCAAATAATTGCTTGGATACATAGGTGTTGTATACAATGGGAGGACTTGAAAATTTGAAAATGGCAAAGAAGTATTATTCTGCGGCAATTGATTTTAGTGGGGGAGCAAATATTCGTGCGCTTTATGGTGTTTGCTTGGTAAAATACACAATATCTTGATCAAGATCATGAAATCTTATTTGGTGCTGCCTCTTAAGTTTTTTTCTTTTTTTCTTTTTTTGCGAAATTTTTTGTTAAGCACCTTTTCTCATCTGTTTGTGCATGGATGACATTTTATTACAGTGTGGATTGGCAATTAGTCAGCTTACAAAGGGACGCAATAGGGACGAAAAAGAAAGTGTAGAATTGCAGAATCTTGCAGCACAAGCTTTGATAAAGGAGTACAAGGAAAAATCACCTGAGAATGTTTCTTTAGTTTCTAGTGTTCTTGATCAATTAAAGGCTTTGTCCTTGTAGTTTTTATTCTTTTGGCTTGTAACAACAATATAACAATTTTTAGAAGGTGCGTTTTCATCTGGTGCAACACTGAAATGTCTTGATCTTAAATCCCGAATACTGCTGTGGGTTTCTTTCCGCAGAGTTCAGAATTGAGTCTTATGGAAGCCGTTGTGGTTTTAACTAATAACTTGAGGCATGGCAAATAGTTTAAAGCCTTTGAAGGTATATTAAAAAGGCATCGTTTTTAGTTGGTTGCGGACAACATTTTATTGTTGGGGAGAAACTTTGGTAACAAGAATAAGTTCTTAAGAGCGACAATTCTTTATGACATTGTAGTGTTATCCTAGAATGCACGCTAAAAAGTAATTTTAATGGCTGCCATTTTTTTAAAAAATTATTTTTATTTCACATATCATTTACTATGTTGCCGGTGCTGTTTAGGTATTATGTTAAATGTTTGTCGTTTCTGAGGAATTTGTTTTGCGTGATGCATTTATTCACTTCTAACATCAATTTTTTGTGTTGACGTCATTCAAAGATTCTAAGATACGAAGTCTTCAAAAAGGAAATTTTTTTTTTTTTTTAAGTTTAGAGATAGCAACTATAGTACTGAGATGATATTGTACTCATTTTAAATTTGTGTGATCATCAGCTTTTGGCAAACAATACGGGTTTGGCTACCAGGGTCCTTTTAGACATTTGCTTGTATCAGGAGTGGATGATTCATCTACATTCAATTTTTTCGTTTGTGTTTACTATTTCATTTTCGTTTTATATGAACTAATTTTTCAAGGATTTTAAAATTATTGGCTAACGAAGAATCTAAAGCAATAGTTTTTATCATATAAATAAATAGATTATTTATTATTTATATTTTTAGAAACCTTTAATATGTTAGTTTACTATGTCAATATCTTATTTTATAAAAATCGTTTAATTATGTTTTCATAGATAAATACTATTTTAAGGCTTATTTTCATTTGGTCAAGCAACTGCACTTGTATTTGAACTTGAGTTGATTTAGAAACAAGTACTTTATCATTATTTCAAATGATGTTTAATATTAATGCAGTTCAAACACTTTTTCTAAGTCATGCCTGAGAACCAACAATAATAACTTAGAAAGCACATATAAAGTTTTATTTAAGATTTTTGATTTTCAATTTTCTAATGAAGAGATCTTTTTCATGATAGAATGATAATACATGTTCAATTTCTACAACTTGTAGTAGACATAATTAACAATCTAATTTCAAGTTACACATTATCCTACCTTAAGGTGATGTGATCTCATTCACACTCAACTAAGTAATGTTTCCATGGATCTAAGAGTAGTTGCATGTAGATACTCTACTTCATTATCCATGCCACCTTTAACAACTTTGTGTTTGGTTTTGTGCTTGTGCTTTGTTTTTCCATATTTCTAAAGCCCTCTTTAATAATTTTTAAGTTTGTTTTAAATTCATTAGTACATCAACATTTTTGTACCCATAGTTTTCTTTTGTGATATCACCTTTCTTGTTTTGATTTTCATACTCTCACCTAAAATGGTGCTATTTTTATTATTCAAATAGTTAGTCAAGAATTGATACAATGTTACAACTTCCAATACATCAAACTTGAGCTTTGACCTTGAAGTTATCTAATAAAAACCATATATGAAGTTTTTTAATTTTCTTCTAAGATTCCAAGTCAAGACATAGACCTTAAGCTATACATCTCCAAAGCTTTGTAGGTTGCATAACTATTTGAAATAGATATATTTTGATTGATACAATAGCATATTCCACTTGTAACTTGCAAGATTTATTGAAGTTTATAATTTAGTGCTACCTAGTAGAATTGAACTTGTAACTTGGGGTTACAAGGCCAAGACCTAGACCACTAGGTTAACATTGCATTGTTAACACTTGTTTTGTCAATGTTCACCCTCATCATATATAATTACAAAATTTTTTGAGACAATGCAACATTACTTCTAATCCTATTAGTTAATTTGCAACTAGTGCTATATTATTTGCAAAAATTATAAGTTATATCCATAATTGATCCACTTGAATGACATAATTTTTAAATACCTATTTAATCTGCTTTTTTAATTCATAAGTAAAAATGCCAATAATGTTGGTGAAAGGAGACAACTTCATTAAAACTCATAAGATTTTATAATGTCTTCAGTCTTTGCATAATTTTTGAAGGGTATTGAATAGACTAGGATTGACTTTAAGTTTGATAATAAGTATATTTCATAATTTTTCTGTCATAAAGGATCATCACTCAAAGGATCAATGCTCATCTCACTAATACGAGGTCCTAGGAGTGCATAATTGAATAAAATAACTTAGTGATATCACCAAAGCATATCATCTATGAGCTATTGTATTCCTAACTTCTTCCTTGGATCTCATACCTTTTGGTGGTAATTATTTTCTCTAACAATGATACAACTTTTAGATGAATTCAGAGTTCATTGTTATCGTGATTTCTCAAACTCTCTTACATTGTCATTAGGGATTTTCCACTTTCTTTGTCTTACGTGGGCTAGGCTCCTACAAGCTCCTTTAGCACTTCATAGGTAGGCTAGTACAATTGTCTTCATACTTTCATTTAGAGATTTCTCACTTTGCAAACTTCTTCTTCATCATTGATGAAGTGTCATTAAGTTAATGCGTCGACTGGGCCGCGTATACGGGGCCGTGTATACACAGGCCTGTTGACATAGCCTCCCTGTGTCAACGTGGCCCCGTTTACGTAGCCGCCTATCTCGACCTATAAATAAGAGGGCCTTCCACCTCATTTAGGCATCTTTTCAGTTAGTTGTAGCAAAGCTCTTGCAGTTTGTTCCCGCAGGAGATAGAATATTTTCCAAGTGCCCACAATAGGTGTAAGAAGAGTGATCGGCTCTTTATTCGAGCATTGATGTATCTGAGCCCATTGGCGTGACAGCAATAAAGACGAACTATTCAAGCATTCCTTGCAGCATTTGGACTTAGCTATTTTATGCATTCAGTAGTTTAAGATGTTTATGGTTTGTTAGTTACTTGTTAATTACTTAAGTTTCCATTATTGTTATCTTAATCACTATCGCTTATTCGTAGTTCGTAAAGGCCATAAGTACGACCATCTCGAACGTAAATCAAACA
>MNCI01011117.1:101717-128786 GCA_015680685.1 Gnetum montanum | reverse complement strand
GTGTACAAGCATCTCGATGAGTATGTCCCTAATTTCACGTTCATCCTGNGAGAAAGATATCCACCCCACTAGTGCCACAAGAGTGTCGGGTGGTGTACAAGCATCTCGATGAGTATGTCCCTGATTTCACGTTCATCCTGCATTAGGATGAGCATCTACGATGGTGGGACATGGAGGACAATATTGTACACCCTCTCGACCGATCGGCCCCTACGATGCTATTTCACAATCTTGGCAGATTGGACATCTAGGACCTTGGAGTAGAGTATGTCATGGAGGACCATGACTACTGGGACTATTGTCCCACTAAGGCTCAATGAGTAAGAGATCAGCAGCAGGCTGATAGATATGAACAACTGAAGGAGAAACAATTCAGTAATCCCTTATTCTCGCAAGGGCTGCAAGACGATGGGGATCCCATCTTTCATGACACCCATTCAACCGAACTTCCCTTGAGGTAGCAGGTCCTCCAATCCATGATTCAATCCAAGCATCTAGGTGGCCAAGATCCCCAAGGGGATGGAGGGTCACATAGCAAAGATGAACGAGACGATCAGGACCATCATCAGGGTAGAGGGAGAGATCCCTCTCCTTCTTCTCCATCCTCTTGCTCTCCTTCTCCTTCATCTAGCTCGGGCTCTGATCATAACCGAGGTAGGAGGAAGCGAAAGGATGGTGGAAAAAAGGTTCAGAAGGAGAAACATGAGGAAATGCACGAGCAATCATGTGATGCTCGCCAGCATGAAGGAGGGATAGCTGGAATTATCATAGACATCATGAACCCTAGTAGGACTATGATTCAGATGAGCCGTTGTTGGCTACCTCGAGTATGCTCCAGATCATTGAGGCAGTTCAGATCCCTAGCAGGCACATGAAGGATAGCCAGATCAAGCATGTTGATATGAATAACATCCCCAGATTCGAAGGGGGATACAACTGCCATCCGCAGACTCACCTGCAGGCGTTCCATGATGCCTACACCCTGCAAAACATTGACAATGATTGGCAGAAGCTGAAGTTGTTCCCTTGCACGCTCATCAAAGAAGCTGAAAGTTGGTACCAGTTGATGAGTGGCTAGGTATCCCTACTCCCAACCATACGAATCATGAGCGTTCACGTGTGACTTGGTCAAAATATACAGACTGTAAGCACTTAACATACACCAGACTTCTAACTAGTGAAACCTGGGGTTAGAACGGTCGTTGTCATCCTAATCTCACTTGTGAAGTTCTGTTTACGTTGGTTAAGTGAGATTAAGGCTAATGATTTTTATATCTTTTTAATTATATTTTCGGTGACTAATTATCTTGGGAAATAAGGATAGAATATTAATTAATCTAAAATTATCTTAATCTAAATCTTAACTATTCCTAGCATAAGTATTCGGTCCCATCTTTCGAGCACGTTCTGAGCATTTCCTAACACTACTGGGTTACCAGACGTTAAGTGTCACTAGGTTTACCTTGTGTTTGGATTACGTTCGAGATGGTCGTACTTATGTCTTTAACGAACTACGAATGAACAATAATGATTGAAATTATAATAATGAAAAGATAAATAATCAACAAGTAACTAATAAAGCATAAACAAGTAATTAATAAAGCATAAACATATTAAACTATTAAATGCATGAAATAACTAAGTCCAAATGCTGCAAGGTATGCTTGAACAGTTCGTCTTTATTGCAGTCATGCCAATGGGCTTAGATACATCAACGCTTGAATAAAGATCCGATCACTTTTCTTACTCCTGCTGCGGGCACTTGGAAAATATTTTATCTCTTGTAGGAGCAAACTGTAAGAGCTTCGCTACAACTACTCAAAAGATGCCTAAATGAGGTAGAAGGCCCTCATATTTATAAGTCGGGAAGGGTGGTTGCGTAAACGGCACCACGTCGATGTAGGGAGGCTACGTTGACGGGGACGCGTCGACGCATTGACTTTTTGACACTTCATCATATCCCCACGACTGAGCAAAAACTCGTCCTCAAGTTACTTTACAATTTGGAAGGTATGGATTCTTATTTATAACACACATAACTTAAACACATACATGACACAACATAAATATGACCAAGTGCCCAAGTTACAGAGGGGAACAAATTACAAAAATGGCAGTGTTCGGAGACAAAATTGAACACCTTACCTATCTTGGAGCCTCTACTATGTAGGATGATGCACAAAATTGCTGAAGAAGATCACACCGTCCTTGGGGGTGGTGGTTCTGACAAACCCTCTCTAGCCTTTGGCCCATGTGTAGGTGGCGGCATGGATGTCGGAAGTCCTGCGGTAGCTGCAACCTCTGGAGGCATCTGGAAAGCCTCCAAGAGAGCCCTCATTTTCCCTTCTTTGCTTCTGGGGTCGTTCACGGTCTAGGCGACTTCTCCAATGTGTGCTGAAACTCGAACTTCCCAAGGGCAAGGCAACGTCGGGATGAGTTCTTTTAAATTGACAAACCAGGCTATGAACTACTTGAGTTCGATATCGAACGCTTGGATTAATGACTACAGCTACTGGTAGTCATTCATTCTTCGGGCCAAGTCCTCTGCGACGGTACGTTGGCCTTCAAAGCTTGTGCGAAGGACCTCGAGTTCCGCATTTGCTGTTGCCAGCTTCTATTTTGTTGCCTTGTGCACCTGGAACTCACCCTCATATAAGGAATACGAGGAGGCCACTTTTTTTTCTAACTCTGACCGCGGTCTCCTGGCTATGAGCATAGCTAGGTTTACATATCGAAGGTTGGCCAATTCCATGTATTCTATCATTTCTTCGATCTGCAGCTCCTTTAGGCAGATTTTTGCTTTGTTGTAGGTGTTCAACCCATCAAAGATGGATGGCCATATATCGCCTCCCTCTCAAAGCTATTGGAGTACTTGGTTCATCTTGGCTTTAGCGACTTGAATGTGCTTCTCATTCACCTCCTTTTGCAATCCCACTTGGTCCCTGTAATGACTTTTTCCTTTTTCGAACTTCAGGGCCTCATTTTTCCAAGCGACAATTTCGATTGTAGACTTCTGTTGCAATGCCTAAACCTCCTACATTGACATATTTCTATTTTCAGCTGCTAACCTTCTTATGTCTACGTTCAACTTGGCTAGCTCCTCCTGCTATTGGTGGATGAAATCCTTCATGTGTTCATTCTCTGCACCAACATTGTGCAGGCGATGAACTTCTGTGGTCAGCTGCACGTTCTCCTGGAGAACCTCCGCCAAGTCCTTCTCTAAATAATATGCTTGGGCGTCTGCTATGGACTTGTCTAGGATCGTCGTCTCTCACACGTCCTCAACAACCTGAAGTTTAAGTTGAAGCTGTTGAAAAGCTTCATCTCTGGTGATTTCACAGTTGAGGATGGCCAGATCGGCAAGCTGGGCTCTTAATTGGGCTACCTTCGTTGCCAAGCGTTGACAAGCAGCTTGAGTAGTTTTTAGTTGCCCTTCCAAGATGATGCTCTTACCCCTTGCCGATAGTAGCTCTGACTAGGTTGCAGTGATGTTGTTCGAAAGGTCAAAGACATCCAGAAGTGGTTGCCCGGTTCCCACCAGTCGATCCAACAATTCTTCATGTTGGGTTGCATCAATCTTGCTACGTGAAGTTCCGACATACACATGTACNCACCAGGGATAGGAAGTTGTAGCCGAAGTGGTTGCTGATACAATTGCTATGGTCCTCAATGCACTGGCAGCACCTGCACCAAACATTCATGGACTACAAGATGTACATGTGTATGTCGGAACTTCACGTAGCAAGATTGATGCAACCCAACNGGCTCATGGTAGGGCGATAGACCAAAGTATCTTCTCCTCCACCAATCCTACCAGATTGCTCTTGCTGGCTCAAGATCATTTCTCGGAGCTCGCGGATGTATTCTGCGATGTTTTGTGAGCCCGGATGTGTTGTTTGCATAGGTGGTGGAGGTGGTTGCTGCTTTTCCTTTGTCTGTGTGGCGGCAGGCATTTTATCTTTCATCATTTCTCGCCACGAGGCAATTGGGGCACGTTGGATGATATCATTAGAGTATCATGCTATCCCTGCCCGTTTGCATAACTTTCAGATTAGGCAGGGAAAGGAGAGAGCTCATCTTCCACATTCATTCTCAGCGAACCTTTTTTCAATTTCTAGAAACAACAGTTGTGGAAGACTCATGGGAAATTTCCCACTCAAGGCAGCACATGCACGAGCGTAGAAGGATGTGATTTTGCTAGGTCTTACTATTGGATTCAAATGGTAAGACGCTATCTTGGAGTATACTCTCTCTGTCGTGGTCAAGGAGCCAAATTCCTTGCGCTCTACCCCATAGCACCGTTGGGTCCATTGCACCTTCACCTCTGGATCGGCCTGTTTTGGAATTTCTGTCACATCTGTCCCAGTTTCAGGCAACCCCAGAGTTTGCGTTATTTCTTCTGAAGAGTAAGAGACATAAATGTCTTTGATTCTTACTCTTGACCCTAGTTGCCAATTCGTCCAGAAGAGATAGGTTTCTCCTAAGTACCACTCCCCACTGGTTGTGATGATTGGCCACATCAGAGAGGTCTGCAATTGGAGCCTCACATATTCTAGTGCGTGCGCAAGGAATGGTCCAAAATTTAACTCTTGGAGGATCATCCGTTGCACCTCGCATGGTGTGATAACATCAAGGCAGGCTTGGGTCAAGGTGACCTCAAGCTGTGGTGCTATCCCAGGAGTCTCATCCCCTAGCGATTGTAGGCTGGGAATCTCCTCTTGGGGAATCTGGTGAACAGATTCCACATCAGGTCATTCGCGGAAGGGCCCAATTGCATGAGAGCCCTCCGTAAACTCTAACGGTTGCACTCCTCATCCCTTTCCCATGCATGGGCACTTGTCCCTTGGTTGTGACGATCCTTCATCCTTTGGATGCCTCGATTTGGGTGCCATCTACAATAAAACATAACTGTTCGTTAGACCATTCATAAGTAGTTTAAGATGGTTTTTCTATACTTTCTGAGTTTGACCAAGTTATGTTAATGGCACAGGCACACCGTTAAGTTTCTCGGAGTGTTAAGTTAGGGGTTAGGGCCAAATTTTTTGTAATTAACAAACTAATTAATTAATTAATTAATTACACAAGGGCACCACCCCCCCACGACTGAGAGCATACCTCTGGGTGCATAAAAAGGGCAAGGACAGGTTGATGTAGACACGTGATGGAATGTAGGTGTGTTGGCAAGGGTTAGGTAGAAAAAACAACAAAACTCCCCTCAATTTGAACTCCAAATGATGAAAAATGAAGAAGTGCGGTGGGGTATATATAGGGGTTGGGCACTGCATCAACGGGGCTGCGTATACGGGGCCCCATATATGCAACATTGTTCACCCGTAGACCAGCGTTGACCAACCCATAAAACACTTGAAATGATGAATTCAAAAGCCCAGATTGAGGCTGTTGAAGCACAGAAAAGGCCTGATCATGGTTGAGGATAAGAGGAAGGTAATGAAGCATGAAAAAGAGACAAAATTGGAGAACGGGATTGAAAAAGAACTTCGCGAGGACGGGATCGAATGATGGGACACTAAAACCAGTCAACTAAGAAATCCAAAGGATGGGAGGCTTAACAGGAGAAACCAGGAGTATGCAAGTGGGTCCTCCCCATAGCAGGAAATAGCCTTTGTAGCCCCTGCATACCCTCAACACTAGGGTCCGTGGGCCCAGGTGCTAAGAATTGGTGCTGGCCAGTTAAGACTCCAAACCAAGAGAACCTGCCAAGGCATGAGAGACCTACAGAAAACAAAATGAACACACCAAAACATAAAAAGGGCAGTGAGGTGAGTACGGAGAGGAGTGGGAACAGAGGGAGAGGAGAGAATGGAAAGTCCGAGTGTTGGCCACATGAAACCCCGTGTGCAATCGTGGTTAAGTGACCCGGTAGAACCTTCCTGAGATCAAACCCAAAACCATCTATAGTTAGTGACATCACAGCAATAAATGAAGTCCCGACCATCCCCCAAGGAAACAAGAATGACCCCACAGAGAACCACCACTCTAGGAAATGTGAGAAGAAGGAAGTGAAACGGGATGAAGTTAGAGGGGACCAAGGAAGTCCCATAACTAAAGCGTATGGCCCATGAGAGGTGGTCTAAGGGGTGTGCTTTGAATTCCTCCACAATTCATTTTTCTTTTCTTTTGTGTAGGGGAACCACACCATGCGAAGACCCATGCGTGTTTGCATGCATTTGACCAAGGGGTGTGCTTTGAATCCTAATTTTATTTGTTTATTTTTTTTTTTGCTTTTTTTTTTGAATTTTTGAAATTTTTTCATTGAGGACCACACCATGCAAGGTCAGACTGCCTAGAAGCATCTGTGGAGAGAGACGTGAAGTGGGAGGAAATCCATGAGGACATACCGGCAACCCGGGGAACAGAACAGAACAACGAATAAAGCATTCCCCTTGAAGTCACACCCGATTCAAGCCATTGGGTTATCCCTCAGTCTGGGAACTACACAAGTCACACATTAATTAAAATGTTTTTAAGTGAAGGGGTTACATGTTCGTAACAAAAGGAAAACCATGGAATGGTGAATGGGCGAATGACGTGGACTCACTACCGAGTTATGAAGTGAAAACAACGTAAAATCCAAGGACAACCATGCAATGGCGAGAGCCAGATAAAGAGGAAGACTATTACAATACCCATCGTAATGAAAATCGACCGTTCTGAACGTTTGAAGACAATACGACGATGTTTGCCATTACTCGAAAAAATAGACGGGTACAAAAAATGAAAAATAATTAAAGAAAATAAAAAAATGTGCAAACATATGAACGATGGTGAAAGACAAAAAAGTGTAGAACAATAAGTGTAAAATAAAAAAGTGTAAAACAAAAATTGTAAAACAAAAATGATAAAACGGTGAGGGGAGTAGGGAATGGATCAGTAGGGATGATGGTCTCACCCATGACTAGGTGGAAAGGAGGAGACGCGAAAGATGGAGCGTGGATGATTGATCGATGACAAGGCGGTGGCACTAGTTGTGTGGAGCTCCGAAAAGGTTTTAATTGTTGACGGTTGACTAACTATGTTCTGGTGGGATCCCCAGGTTTGTGGATGAGCAAGGCCCCGGATGGGAAGGTTTCGGAGACAATATAAGGTCCCTCCCATAGTGTCTAAAACTTTGTTGGTTGGGATACATGTGAGGGATTACAATACAATACCTTGTCTCCACATCGAAATGTGACCTTCTGAATCCTAAGATCATGTCGTTTCTTGTTATAGGCCTTGTGGGTTTCATTGGAAAATAGGGCCACTAGTCGGTTCTCATCTAGCGATAGGTCAAGGATGAGGTCATTGGCGGTGGATAGTATCTAGAGTTCTACTTGGATTAGAAGTGTTGGCAATTTTTCGTACACTAACTCGTAGGGAGAGTACCCTACAGGAAGTTTCCAAGTGGAGCGATAGGCCCATAGGGCATCGTTAAGCTTGATGCTCCAATCCCTCCTGTATTTGCTAATGGTGTGGGTAAGGATCTTGGTGATCTCCCTATTGGTGACTTCGGCCTGCTCGTTGGCTTGGGGGTGATAAGGTGTTGTAAATTTATGTGTTACCCCTAAGCGTTGCATGAGTTTCTGAAAAGTGACACCCGTGAAGTGAGTCCCATTGTTAGAAATGAGTGCACGTGGCACTTCAAACCTGGTAATAATTTGTTGCTGGACAAACCGTGCGGCGGTGTTGGAAGAACAGTTGATGACAGTTGCCGCTTCTGCCCACTTTGTACAGTAGTCCACCACCACGATGATATATGCCTTTTCGTTTGACAAGGGGGTGATGGGTCCCATGAAGTCGATACCCCAGATGTCGAAGGGCTCCAGTGGTTGGATCCACTATTGAGGTCCCTCCAACCGTGTCGACATCCCACCATCTCTTTGGCATTGTTCGCAGGAGTGGGTGAACCATTGTGCATCCCTAAAAAGTGTAGGCCAGTAATACCCTACAAGTAGGATTTTAATGGCCGTTTGGCGTCCAGCATAGTGGCCCTCACAAGGGCCCTCGTGAGCATCTTGGAGGATGCGTAGTGTATCATCATCATGAACACACCATTGAACCAAGCCATCTACACACACCTTGTAGAGGTGGCTATTGATTTCCATGAAACGCTTGGCCTTATGGAGAACCTGCTATTTCTGCCGATGGTTCCATTCTGTTGGCAGCTCCTAGGTTGTAAGGTAGGTAAGGATGCGGTTGAACCAAGGGGATTCCTTGGGTACTTGAGGATCAACAACGCCTGTGAAGAGGAGTTCATCTGGAAACTGATCGGATCAGGGCTCCTCCTCTTCTACGTCATCCCATCGTAACCGAGACAAGTGGTCAGCAACCACATTCTCGGTCCCCTTTCTGTCTACCATGGTAAGATTAAACTCCTGAAGAATCACCAGCCACCGGATTATGCAGGGGCTTACCGTTGGTTTGTTCATCAGGAACCAGATAGCATTGTGGTCTGTATGCACAAACACCTCATATTCGAGCACATAGTGCTAGAATTTGTCTAATGTAAACACCATCACAATCAACTCCTTCTCGATGGTGGTATAGTTCAGCTGTGCACCCACAAAGCTACAGCTTGCATAGTGGATATAATATGGATGTTTCTAATTGTCACACTATGTAAGCACAGCTCCCAAGGCATAGTTGGAGGCATCCTTCATAATGTGAAAGGGTCTGGACCATTCTGGTGCTTGTAGAACTGGAGCTTCTACGAGTTTCTGTTTCAGATCTTGGAATGTAGACTCGCATTCCTTGGTCCAAACGACCGGAGCATCCTTCTTTGTAAGTTCTACCAACGGCCTGGCTATCTTCGAGAAGCGCTTTATGAAATGCCGGTAGTAACTAGTATGTCCAAGGAATGACTGCACATCTTTGATGGTACTTAGTTGGCGGGTTATTCCTTAGATGACCCTGATCTTTTCAGGGTCTACGCTTATCCCTGTTGATGAGATGCGATGCCTCAACACAATGCCCTCTTAGACCATCAAATGGCTCTTTTGCCAATTGAGCCGTAGATTGGTGTTTACACACCTCTTTAGAACTTGCTCTAGACAGTCCAAAGCTTGCTCGAACATGGCACCATAGGTGGAGAAGTCATCCATGAAGACCTCTACACCATTGCCGATATGTTGCTGAAAGATGCTTAGGAAAAGGTGTTGGAACGTTGCAGGCACATTGCACAGGCCAAAGGACATCTTCTTATATACAAAAGTACCCCATGGACTCGTGAAGGTAGTTTTGGCCTAGTCCTCTAGTGCTATTTGGATTTGGTTATAACCACTATAACCATCCAAAAAACTTTAATATCAGTGTCTTGCAATTGTGTCCAACACTTGGTCCACAAATGGGAGTAGGAAGTGGTCCTTGAAGGTTGCCATGTTGAGCAACCGGAAATCAATACAGACTCTCCACTTGCCACCTTTCTTGGGTACGATAACGAGTGGGTTAACCCATTCGCTATCGATGACAGAATAGATGAATCTCGCCTTAAGCAATTGTTCAATTTCATCTTTTACAACCTGCTTCAATTTGTGATTCAACCATCTTTGTGGCTATCGTCATGGCTTCATGGAAGGATCAAGATAGATCCAGTGCTGGCAGATCTTGGGATCAAATCCAGTCAACTCAGGATAGGACCACGCGAATGCAGCGACCCATTTTTTTACCATCACTAGCAACTTATTTTTATGTTCAGAAGCAAGAGCGGCATTGATAATTACCGGCTTGCCATTTTGCAAGAATGCATACTCTAAGTGAGCTGGTAAAGACTTTAGCTCAAGGGGCTTTTGTTTGAAGCTCTAAGGGATTTGTAGCATTCCCCAGTCATCTTGATCATCAACGATGGAGGTCTATTGATGAATCTCCTCCATCACATCTATGCTTTTAACATAGGCTTGCATTAGCCCCTCAGAAGGTTCCATGCACAATGTGCTGCTATTAGGATCAGCTGTCAACCATTGGGTGCCCTCTTGGTTAATGGCTGCTGTGTACATGCATTATTGAATAGGTGATTCCTTGATACACCGACTGCATGCCTGAATGGATATCTGCTTAGTGGACCATAACTACTGCACACAGTTGCACCCCGAGTCACTGTACATGATGCATGGAGCTCTTTTCTTTTCGATCTTCCTGAAAGGATTTTCCTTTGAAACTTCCAAGGACAGATCTCGGAGTCCTTGTCGTGCGTCCACCGTGCTTAGCCAGGAAATCAGTAGGATAGGACCACCCACAAACGGTGATCACAATGTCCTCCACCAAACCCAAGGGAATGGTGATGGACTGGTCTACTAACTCGAGCTGGATGTTGCTCTTCTTTAGCGGGGGCAGGTTCCAGTTCTTGTACATGTCATGAGAGATTAAATTGACCCCTGACCCTGAGTCTAGAAGAGCTTTGCACTGCTCATTCCCAACCACCTGAAGATAGATTAGGGGGCTTCCTCGATCTATTAATTTCTAGAGAAGAGAACTTGCTTTGATCTAGTCGGTCATGACATGTGTGAGCATGACTGTCTAGACGTTGGATTGCGGTGGAGCGGAGGACTGCTCGGGTGATATGATGGTAGAGGCGTTGGTAGGTTCGGAGGCACTAGCCATAGGCATAGGTGAGGGTGTGTTCAAATTATTGGGTCAGAAAAAAGGACGTTTATGTTGTTTAGGTTCCAATCCACTTGGCCGAGGTGCAAGTTGTAAGTTAACAACCCTCATAGCATTTCGTTGTTGTGGCTGTGGCGGTATTTCTCCCTGCATAGATGGCGCGAGTGACAACTAAGAGGGATGGTATGGAGGAATGGCAGAAGAAGGTGATGGAGGGTAGAAGAGATGTGGATTTGTCCCCCTGGGTGATGGAGATGGATGTCTAAAATATTCAGGGGGATGGTAGTAACTGGGAAAGGCTGCATGACTGGAAGAGTCTCTTGGAGAGACTGGTTGCTGAACATAGTACCCATAAGGATCTGATTGCTTGTAAGGGTACTGCTGCCTTGGAGGTGGCATCCCCCACGCTTATGGTTGCTACCACTGTTGGAAGTACTCATACTGTTGCGGGGGCGTTCCACTTGGATAATCCTTGCTGCTGTTGGTGGAATCGCCTGGGGTTGCCTTGTGGATAAGGCAACCTTTGGGGTGTCTGCCGCTGCGCTAATCGAGGGTTCAAGGCATACACCCCAGACTCTTAAAGGTGTGAAACCATAGGACAACATCCCTTAGGATGCTCATATTAGCATACGCCACATCCATCGTCCTCCTCGGTGTTAGAGTCTGCAACCTACTCTACTACAGCAACTTTTCCCTTACCCTTATGTAGGGGACGTTCAGCTCCCTTCATCTTGCGGTGATCACGGTCACTACCTTGTTCTTTGGACTCTTCTGCAATTTTCAGTATACTTTGGGATTTCTCATCCAAAGAGTCCCACATTTTATCCATATTTGCTGATATTTTAGATGCAAACTTTTGTAATGGCAAAGTCTTCCGATTCACCGCTGCTTCTAGAGGTGACTAGTCCTCCTCATCACAAATTCGGACCTCCCTCTTCCTGAGGGAAGGATCTCGGTTGAATTCTTTTGCACTCTCCTTTTTCTAAGTTTTCTTTCTTCCTTGGCCACCTGATTAATGAGGCATTGCAACTGATGGGCCCTTAGCTTTGACAGTCGTCCCTTGGCATACACACTAAGGGTCTTTCACGTTTCAAAACCAAGCCCATCAATAATGTGGCAAAGATGTGCTCGCTGAGAGTAACCATGACTAGGGCACCGATGCAACAGTGAGTAATACTTGCTCATGGTGGCATCCAAGGGTTCATGATTTCCTTGTTTTCAACCTTGGATCTACCATCTCAAATTCGCCACTCTAGAGTACGTTTGATATTTGTCATTAAAGATTTCAAGCATCGTACTCCATCTTCTGATTGATTCCGGCTCCAAGGATCGGTACCAACTTTCAGCATCTTTGATGAGTGTGCAAGGGAATAGCTTCAATCGTTGCCAATCATTATCAATGTTTTATAGGGTGCAGGCATCATGGAATTCCTACAGGTGTGTCTGTGGATCACAATTGTATCCCCCTTCAAATCTGGGGATGTTGTTCATATCAACATGCTTGATCCAACTATCCTTCATGTGCCTGCTTGGAATGTGAATTGCCTTTGCAATTTGGAGCATGCTTCAAGTAGCTAACAACAGCTCATCTGAATCATAGTCCTGTTGGGGACTATGACGTCTGTGACGATTTCAGCTACCCCTTCTTTCATGCTGGCGAGGACCATGCGATTGGTCGCGTGCTTCTTCACATTGCCCCCTTTGAACCTGTTTACCACCGTCCTTTCTCTCTAGCCTTCCCCTGTTGCACTCAGAGCCTGAGCTGGATGAAGGCGCAGGAGAGAGGGAGGACGAAGAAGAAGGAGAGGCATCACCACCGCTCTGGCGGTGATCTCCCCATCTACCTTGGCAATGACCGTGATCATCTCCTCCAGCTTTGCTACGTGACCCACCATCCCCTTGAGGATCGTGGTCACTTGGAGGTTTGTTCTGAATGGCTGACTGGAGGATCTGCAGCCCCAAGTGAAGTTCGGTCGAATGGGTATCATGAAATATGGGATCCCCGTCATCTTGCAGCCCTTACAAGAATAAGGGGTTGGTGAATTGATTTTCCTTTTGCTGTTCATATCTCTCCGCCTGCTATTGATCTCTTGTTCGTTGAGCCTCTGTAGGACGATAGTCCCGATAGTCATGGTCCTCCATGACATACTCTGCCACCTGGTCCTGGATGCCCAATCTGCCCAGATTATGATATAGCATCATAGGAGCTACTCGGTCGGGTGGTAGCACAATGCTACCATCCATGTCCCGCCATTAAAAATGCTCATCCTGATGTAGGATGAATGTGAAATCAGGGACATATTCATCGGGATGTTTGTACATCACCCGACATTCTTGCGGCACTGGTGGTTCAAATGCATCTCTCCTGTGAGAAGACATGTTGGATGTTAGATGGTCCATATAATCAGTGTACCTTACGATTAACTTAAGTTCGCCTAGTGTGCGTAAATATTTCTACCCTGGGTTCGTTCCAACGACTTAAATGATAATTTCACTAAGGTTAGATGATGCATGTAAGACTAACAGTCCCCAACAATGGTGCCAATGATGAGTGGCTAGGTATTCCTACGCCCAACCATACGAATCATGAGCATTCACACGCAATTCGGTTAAAATCCGTAGACTATAAGCACTTAGCATACACCAGACTTCTAACCAGTGAAACCTGGGGTTAGAACGGTCGTTGTCATCCTAATCTCACTTGTGAAGTTCTGTTTACGTTGGTTAAGTGAGATTAAGGCTAATGATTTTTATATCTTTTTAATTATCTTTTCGATGACTAATTATCTTGGGAAATAAGGATAGAATATTAATTAATTGAAAATTATCTTAATCTAAATCTTAACTATTCCTAGCATAAGTATCCGGTCCCATCTTCTGAGCACGTTCTGAGCATTTCCTAACACTACTGGGTTACTAGATGTTAAGCGTCACTGGGTTTACCAAGTGTTTGGATTACGTTCGAGATGGTCGTACTTATGTATTTAATGAACTATGAATGAACAATAACAATTGAAATTATAATAATAAAAACATAAATAATCAACAAGTAACTAATAAAGCATAAACAAGTAATTAATAAAGCATAAACATATTAAACTATTAAATGCATGAAATAACTAAGTCCGAATGCTACAAGGTATGCTTGAATAGTTCTTCTTTATTGCTGTCATGCTAATGGGCTCAGATACATCAATGCTCGAATAAAGATTTGATCACTTTTCTTACTCCTGTTGCGGGCACTTGGAAAATATTCTATCTCTTGCGGGAGCAAACTACAAGTGCTTCGCTAAAACTACTCAAAAGATGCCTAAATGAGGCAGAAGGCCATCATATTTATAGGCCAGGAAGGGTGGCTGCATAAATGGGGCCATGTCAACGTAGGGAGGCTATGTCGATGGGCCCGCATCGATGCGACCCCGTATACGGGGATGTATATGCAGCCCAGTCGACGCATTGACTTTTTGACACTTCATCACCAGTCCTTGGAGCCAGAATCAATCCGAAGATGGAGTACGATGCTTGAGATTTTCAATGACAAGTATCAAATGTACTTTAGAGTGGCAAATATGAGACGGTAGATCCAAGGCTGGAAACAAGGGAATCATGAACCCTTGGATGCCGCCATGAGTAGGTACTACTCATTGTTGCATCGGTGCCTTGGTCATGGTTATTCTCAGCGGGCACAGCTTTTCCACATCATTGATGGGATCCATTTTGAAATGCGAAAGACCCTTGGTGTGTACGCTCAGGGACGACTGTCGGAGCTAAGGGTCCATCAGCTGCAGCACCTCATTGAGTAGGTCGCCAAAGAGGAAGAAGAACTTAGGAAAAAGGAGAGTGCAGAAGAATTCAACCAGGATCCTTCCCTTAGAAAAAGGGAAGTCCATTTTTGTGATGAAGAGGATGAATCATCATTGGAAGAAGCAGTGAATCAAAAGACCTTGCCGTTACAAAAGTATGCATCTAAAATATCAACAAAGGTGGATAAGATGTGGGACTCCTTGAACAAAAGAGCTCAAAGAGTGCTGAAAATTATAGAGGAATCCAGAGAACAAGGTAATGACCATGATCGACGCAGGAAGAAGGAAGCTGAACGTGCTGAACATAAGGGTAAGGGCAAGGTTGCTGTAGCAGAGCCAGTTGCAGACTCTAACATTGAGGAGGAAGATGAATGTGGCATATGCCAATATAAACATCCTAAGGGATGTTGCCCTATGGTGTCACACCTTCAAGAGTTTGGGGTATATGCATTGAACCCTTGCTTGGCACAGCGACAAACACCCCGAAGGTTACCTTATCCACAAGGCACTCCCAGGCGATTCCACCAGCAGCAGCAAGGATATTATCCAAGTGGAGTGCCACCACAACCATATGAATACTTCCAATAGTGGCAGCACCTACAAACATGGGGGATGCCACCTCCAAGGTAGCAGTACCCTTACAAACAGCTAGATCCCTATGGGTACTACGTTCAGCAATTAGTCTCTCCAATTGACTTTTCCAATCATGCGGCCTTTCCAAGTTATTACCACCCCTAGAGTATTTTTGACCTCAATCTCTATGACCCAGGGGGAAAACCCACATCTCTTCTACCCTCCATCACCTTCTCCTGCCACTCCTCTACAACATCCCACTCAACTGCCACCTACTCCATCAATGCAGGGAAAGATACCCCCATAGTCACAACAATGCAATGCTGCGAGGGCCGTCAACATACGATCGGCTTCCCAGCTGAGTGGACCGGAAGCTAAGCCACAGAAACGTCCCTTCTTTCAACCCAATCATGCACGCACACCCTCGCCCTCGCTAGTGGCTGGTGCCTCCGAACCTTCGAATACCTCCACTATTCCACCGCTAGAGCAGCCTTCAAGCCAACTGCACTCCACTGTCCAGACGGTTATGCTCACACATGCTGTGACTGACTAGATCAAGGCAAGTCATCTTCCCCAGAAATTGACTAATCTGGGAAGTCCCCTCATCCATCTTCAGGTGGCAGAAAATGAGCCCTGTAAAGCTCTTCTAGACTCAGGGTCAGGAGTCAATTTGATCTCGCATGACATGTACAAGAATTGGAACTTACCCCCATTAAAGAAGAGCAACATCCGGCTCGAATTGGCAGACCAGTCCATCATTGTTCCCTTGGGAATGGTAGAGGACATTGTGACCACCATTTGCGGGTGGTACTATCCTGCTGATTTCCTTATCATCAATGTAGAGAATTGCAGGGGGGACTTCCCAATCATAATGGGAAGAGCTTGGCTGAGCATGGTGGATGCAAGACTAGGTCTCCAAGATCTTTCCCTTAAAATTTTAAAGGAAAATCCTTTTGGAAAGATCGAGAAGAAGTATGTTCCATGCATCGCGTACAGTGACTTAGGGTGCAACTGTGTGCAGCAATTATGGTTCGTTACGTGGACATCCATCCAAACATGTAGTAGGTGTACCGCAAAATCACTAGTTCCATAGTGCCTATACGCAGTAGCCACAAAACAAGAGGGCACCCAGTGGCTGGCAGCTACCCATGCTAGCAGTGCAATGTGCATGGAACCATCTGAGGGGCTTGTACTAGCTTATGTTGAACGCATGGATGAAATGGAATAGGTTCTTCAATGGGCCCCAACTGTCAATGATCATAGTGAATGGGGAAATTTACACATTCCTAAGAGCTTCAAACATGTGCCCTTGGAACTCACCCCTTTCCATGGGCCCCACCTAACCAGGGATGTCGCCTCATCATCACCAAGACAACCTCACTTCTTTTTTCGCATCTCCTCCTTTCCACCCAGTTATGAGGGAGACCATCGTCCCTGCTGACCATTCCACTACACCCCTCGTTATTTTGTAATTTTTTGTTTTACACTTTTTTTTTCACCATCGTTCATACGTTTGCAAATTCTTTGTACATTTTTTCCTTTCTCTACTTATTTTTTGTTTCTTTGTGTATGTTTCATTTTTCGCATAATTGCTAATACGTCGTCTTGTTATCTTTAGATGTCTTGCACGGATGGTTTTCATTCTGTTGAAAACATGCAACCCCTTCACTTAACAAAATTTTAATTAATGTGTGACTTGTGTGGTTCCCAGACTTGGGGATGACCCTATGGATTGAATCGGGTGTGACTTCAAGGGGAATGCAATATTCGTTGCTCTGTTTTACCCTCTAAGGTTGTTGGTATGTCCTTACGAATTTCCTACCACTCCATGTCCTTCTCTCCATGGAAGCTTCTGGGTAGTTCAACCTTGCATGGTGTGGTCCTCACTAAAAAATTCAAAAAGAAAACAAAAAAAAAATGAAAAAGAACAAAATAAAAGAAATAAACATGAGGATTCAACGCACACCCCTTGGTCGGATGCATGCGAAAATTCCTAGGTCTCTGCATGGTGTGGTTCCCCCAAATAAGAAGAAAAATCACTATGTGGGAATTCAAAGCACACCCCTTAGATCGCCTCTCATGGGCCACTGCACTAGTTAAGGGGCTTCCTTGGTCCCCTCTAACTTCGTCCCATCTCACTTCCTTCCTTTCACATTTGTTGGAGTGGTGGTTCTCTGTGGGGTCATTCTTACTTCCTTGGGGGATGGCTGGGACCTCATCTATTGCTGCAATGTCACTGAATGCGGATGGTTTTGGGTCTGAACTCAGGAACGGTCCTACCAGGTCACTTAACCACATCTACACATGGGGTTTCATGTGCCCGATGATCAGAATACCATTCTCTCGTCTCTCTCTCCTCACCCTATTCCCTCCGTCACTCACCTCACTACCTGTCTTATGTCATGAAGGTGTGTCATGATATCCATGGGTTTCCCATGCCTTGGTGGGATCTCTTGGGTAGGAGTCTTACTTGGCAAATACCATTTCTTGGCCTCGGGGCCCATGGACCCTGGTGTCGAGGGTATGCAGGGGCTACTAAGGCTATGGCCTACTATGGGGAGGACCCACTTGCATCTACTTGATCCTACTTGTTAAGCCTCCCATCCTTTGGATTTCGTGGTTGACTAGTTTTCAGGTCCCATTGCTTGATTTATTCCCCGTGGAATTCTTTCTGAGTCCTGTTGTCCTATTTTTGTCTCTTTTTCAAGCCCAATTACCTTCCTCATGTCCTCAGCCATGTCCGAGCCTCTTAGGCACTTCAACCGCCCTAATTTGATGTTTCAAATTCATCATTTTGGGCTTTATATGGGTTGGTCAACGCTAGTCAATAGGTTAACACCCCTGCGTATACGGGGCCCTGTCGACACAGTGACTACGTATATGCGACCTCGTCGATGCAGCACCTGAACCCTATATATACACCTGCTGCGCTTTGAAAATTTTATCATTTGGGATCCAAATTGAGGGGAGTTTTTGCCATTTTTTCTGCCTAACCTTTCCCNAACTTGGTCAAACTGAGAAGGTATATACGAACCATCTTAAGCTACTTATGAACAGTCTAACGAGCGGTTATGTTGATTGCAGATGGTGCCTAAACCGAAGCACCCAACGGATGAAGTACCATCACAACTAAGGGATAAGCGCCCATGCACAGGAAGGGGGCGAGGTGTGCAACCGCTAGAGCATGCAGAGAGCTCTCATGCAACTGGGCCCTTCAGCAAAAGACCTGACGTGGAATTTGTTCATCAGATTCCCAAAGAGGAGATTCCCGGCAAGCAATCGCTCGAGGATGAAACTCTTGGGATAGAACCATGGCTTGAGGTCACCCTGACTCAAGCTTGCCTTGATGCTATCATGCCGCACGAGATGCAACGAATGGTCCTTCAAGAGCTAAATTTTGGACCATTCCTCGAGAACATGCCAGAAGATGCGAGGCTCCAACTGCAGAACTCTTCGATGTGGCCAATCATCACAACCAGTGGTGAATGGTACTTAGGAGAAACTTATCTCTTTTGGACGAATCGACAACCAGGGTCTAGAGTAAGAATCAAAGACATTTATGTCTCTTACTCTTCAAAGGTGATAGCGTAAGCTCTGGGGTTGCCCGAAACTGGGGTAGATGTGGTGGAAATTCCAAAGCAGGCTGATCCAAAGGTAAAGGCGAAATGGACCAAACAGTGCTATGGGGTAGAGCGCAAGGAGTTTGGATCCCTAACCATGGCGGAAAGAGTGTACTCAAAGATCACGTCTTACCACCTGAACCCAATGGTAAGACCCAGTAAAATCACAGCCTTCTTCACTCGTGCGTGTGCCACATTGAGTGGGAAATTCCCCATGAGTCTTCCACAGCTACTATTTCTAGAGATTGAAAAAAGGTTCGTTGAGAAGGAACATGGAATAAGAGCTCTCCCCTTTCCCTGCCTAATCCGGAAGTTGTGCAAATGGGCAAGGATAGCATGGTATTCCAATGATGTAATCCGACATGCCCTAATTGCCTCGTGGCGAGAGATGATGAAAGATAAAACTCCTGCTTCCACATAGATAGAGGAGGAGTAACAACCACCTCCACCACCTGCACAAACAACGTAGCCAGGCTCGCACACCACGGTAGAATACATCCGCAAGATTCGGGAAGTGCTCTCGAGCCAGCAAGGGCAATCTAGCAAGACTAGTGGAGGAGAAGACCCTTCAGTCTATCACCCTCCCATGAGCCACCTGGAGCAAGTGGCTCAATCAGTTAGCTTGCTTGAAAGGGCAAGGCCGATATTCTCCATCACTGGAGCACAAGCTCCAACCAGAATAGATCCAAGCATCCAAGAAGTGACAGTGTCAACTCCGCAGTTATTCCCTAAAATTTTAGGGAATACTGCTACCTTCTTGGTACGCTTGGAAGATGGTGAAGGGGCGATGGTCCTAGTGATGTAGCACCAGGGACAGGAAGTTACGGCCGAAGTGGTTGCTGACACAATTGCTATAGCTCTCAATGCACTAGTAGCACCTGTACCGAACATTCATGGACTACAAGATGTACAAGTGTCTGCCGAAACTTCACGTAGTAAGATTGATGCAGCCCAACATGAAAAGTTGTTGGACCGACTGGTGGGAATTGGGCAATTGCTTCCAAATGTCTTCGACCTTCCAAACAACATTACTGCAACCCAGTTGGAGATGCTCTCGGCAAGGGGAAAGAGCCTCATTTTAGAAGGGCAACTAGAAGTTGCTCAAGCTGCTTGTCAATGCTTGGCAATAGAGGTAGCCCAATTAAGAGCCTAACTTGTTGATCTAGCCATCCTTGACTGCGACATCACCAGGGATGAAGCTTTTCAACAACTTCAACTTAGACTTCAGATTGTTGAGGATGTGCGGGAGACAGCGATCCTCGACAAGTTCGTGGCAGATGCCTAAGCATATCACTTAGACAAGGACTTGGCAGAGGTTCACCAAGAGAACGTGCGGATGACCGTAGCGGTTCATCACCTGTGCAATGTTAGTGCAGAGAACGAACACATGAAAAATTTCATTCACCAACAACAAGAAAAGCTAGCCAGGGTGAACGCTAACATAAGGAGGTTGGCTACTGAAAATCAAAATCTGTCAATGGAGGAGGTTTGGGCATTACGACAGAAGTTTGCAATTGAGATTTCTGCTTGGAAAAATGAGGCCCTGAAATTTGAAAAAGTCAAAAATCATTACAGGGACCAAGTGAGATTGTAGAAGGAAGTGAATGAAAAGGATATTCAAGTCGTAAAGGCCAAGATGAACCAAGCACTCTAGCAGCTCCAAGAAAGAGGCGATGCATGGCAACCTATCTTCGATGGGTTGAACGACTACAATAAAGCTGAAATCTGCCTAAAGGAGCTACAAATTGAAGATATGATAGAATACATGGAGCTTGCCAACCTCTGATATGAAAACCTTCCCATGCTCATAGCTGGGAGACCGCGGTCAAAGTTAGAAAAGCAAGTTGCTGCCTCATATTCCCTATACGAGGGTGAGTTCCAGGCACATAAGGCTACAAAACAGAAGCTGGCAACGGCCAGTGCGAAACTTGAGGTCCTCCACACAAGCTTTGAAGGACAACATATAGTTGCGGAGGACCTGGGCCAAAGAATGAATGACTACCAGCAGCTATAGGCATCAATTCGAGCATTCGACATCGAACGCAAGTAGTTCGTAGCCTGGTTTGTCAACTTGAAAGAACTCCTTCCGGTGCTGGCATGCCCTTGGGATGTTCCAGTTTTAGCACACATTGGAGAAGCTTCCTGGACCGTGAATGACCCTAGGAGCAAAGAAGAAAAGATAAGGGCTCTCTTGGAGGCTTTCCGAATACCTCCAGAAGTTGTAGCTACCGCAGGGCAATCGTCATCCGTGCCACCACCAACGCATGGGCCAGAGGCTAGAGAAGGTCCATCAGAACCACCACCCCCAGGGATGGTGTGATCTTCTCCAGCAATTTTGTGCATCACCCTACATAGTAGAGGCTCTAGGACCAGCGAGGTGTTCAATTTTATCTTTAAACACCATCATTTTTGTAATTTTTCCTCCTCTGTAACTCAAGCACTTGGTCAAATTCATGTTGTGTCATGTGTGTGTCATGTATGTGTTTAAGTTATGTGTGTTGTAAATAAGAATCCATACCTTCCAAATTCTAAAGTAACTTGAGGACAAGTTTTTGCTCAGTCGTGGGGGTATGATGAAGTGTCATTAAGTCAATGTGTCGACTGGGCTGCGTATACGTGGCCGCGTCGACACAGGCCTGTTGATGTAGCCTCCCTACATCGACGTGGCCCTGTTTACGTAGCCGCCTATCTCGACCTATAAATAAGAGGGCCTTACGTCTCATTTAGGCATATTTTCAATTAGTTGTAGCGAAGCTCTTGTAGTTTGTTCCTACAGGAGATAGAATATTTTCCAAGTGCCCGCAGCAGGTGTAAGAAGAGTGATCAGCTCTTTATTCGAGTGTTGATGTATCTGAGCCCATTGGCATGACGACAATAAAGATGAACTATTCAAGCATTCCTTGCAGCATTTGGACTTAGCTATTTTATGCATTCAGTAGTTTAAGATGTTTATACTTTGTTAGTTGCTTGTTAATTACTTAAGTTTCCATTATTGTTATCTTAATCACTATCGCTTATTTGTAGTTTGTAAAGGCCATAAGTACGACCATCTCGAACGTAAATCAAACACTTGGTAAGCCCAGTGACGCTTAATGTCTGGTACCCCAGAAGTGTTAGGAGATGTCTAGAACGTGCTCGGAAGATGGGATCGGATACTTATGCTAGGAATAGTTAGAGTATAAGCTAGGATAATTATAGATTAGATAATAGTTTATTCCTTACTTTTCATACCTTAATTAGCCGCCAAAAGATATGCAAAAAGATATAAAAATCATTAGCCTTAATCTCACTTAACCATCGTAAAGAGACATCGCAAGTGAGATTAGGAAGACAGTGACCATTCTAACCCAAAGGTTTTAAGTGCTTACAGTCTACAGAATTCTACTGAGTCACTTGTGAACGCCTGTGATTCATATGGTTGGGCGTAGGGGTACCTAGCCACTCATTAATAATGAATTCATTGATTACGTTTTTCAATCTTGGTCCTCCATGGTCCTAGTTCCTTTTAGATATTCGGTATTTCTCAAAACTTACTCCTAAATTAGTTCTTAGGACTTGGACCAATGTCTTAAGTAAGTTTCATTGAGATTTCCATTTGGATTAACTGAGTATTCTTCTTAAGAGCTTACCATTATTGAAGTTCAAGACTTTATTGTTATAAGATGGTTTATGAAAACATTTAATTTTTAAATGATAATATATCAACTTATAAATACATTCTAACACTCCCCTTTAGGTATTAGTTTCTCAACTCTTCATTTCCATGTTTATCAAAACTTGATAGCTACTAGAAAAAATTGATAAGATGTTTTAATTACTTCATGTTCTTATTTTGATACTTCTATATTCTTCTCCTAGTTTCAAATTTACTTTGTTCTTTTTCTATTTTACATATGGTATCATTGTTATTTCACCAAACTTAGAATGTATGTTTAGACAAGAACATAGAAGTTTGATCCTTAAATCTTTTCTCATAACAAGCTAGTTTGACCCATTAATTCACTTGGACCAAGTTACACAACATTGGTTGTAGTTAGCTTATGTGCGATTATATGTTTGGATGAACCCTAAAAGGATTTCAAATTTGAAAGAAGATTTCTCCATTGTGAAGAATGGAGAAATGCCTAAAAATTGGAGGAAAAACTATTGTTCCCATCCATAAGAATAAAGAAGATTATGCAAAACTATGAAAATTATAGAGGAATCAAGTTTATGAGCCATATAATGAAACTTGGTAAGAGAATTGTAGAGCAACATCTCAAACTTGAATTAATAATGTTAGAAAATCAATATAGCTTTATGTAAAGAAGATCAACTATATAGGCTCTTTTCTTAATATGATAATGGATAAAGAAGTTTAAAAAATTGAAAAATCTACATATGATATTATTTGGTGGGTTTTACAAAGCAAAAACATTTCTAATAAATATATTAAAGGGACTCAAGATATAATAAAGCTAACTACTAGAATTAGAAGAACATGTGGAATAACTTCTAATTTGCTAACCATATAGTAGGTCTATAGTCCTTTTTTGTTTACTATTATTATGGATGAAGTAACTAAGAAAATGTAGGATGAATCTTCTTGTGCATACTTACTAGAAGTAAAATATAATGTATGGAATGTAATTTTAGTGAAAGTATTAACAACGATAAATTAGAAGTAATAATTCAAGGCCAAAAGTCTCTCATTGCAAATAGTTTTGTCACCTAAGATCAATGTTCTAATTAGATGGTGAAATTGACAAGAATATAAGAAATAAAATTGAGGCAAGCTAATGGTGTTTTACAAGATAAAAAGATCCTAAAAGAAAAAGTTTACAAAACAATAATCAAGTTCACTATTTTATGTAGCATTGAATATTAGTTTCTGATGAGTGGCGAGGTACCCCTACACTCAACCATACGAAACGAGCGTCGCATGCGCGATCCGGTCGAACTCCGCAGATGGACTAGTTGTGGTATCTAGATAGTTAGCCTTAGGTCGCAGTTTGCTGTCTTCCCATCTAGACTAGTTTTGCATATGTCACGTATGGTTTAGTCTAGATGAGGTGTATGATGTGTTCCTAATCTAATGCTACTCCTAAAGGCAGTGGAAAATAATACTAACTAAGCTAAGCTAAGAGGAAAAAGGGTAAGAAAATCTAATCTAGCCTAAGTGCGATGAGCAACCGATTCCTTGATCAACTGTACNTTCCTTGATCAACCGTACACATCTTGGACTTCGTACACGACTGCCATAGGGACTACCAAGCATAGGCCTAGGTACGCCACTGGGATTACCAAGCGCAGACCCCAAATACGCCACTGGGTTACCAAGCGTAGATCCCCCTAGCTACACCACTGGGCTACCAAGCAGTCACACTTAAATGCTCGTAATCAAGTCGAACTCGTTCCGCTTCTAGGAGTTTAAGGGTGAGAAACTAATCGCGATAAGTAACCGATTCCTTAACTAGCCGTACACACCCGTAGATGCTCGTAGTTAAGTCGTACTTACACCGCGCTATGAAAGCAATAAATAACATTAAATAAATAACAATAAATAAACTAAGTGAATGCTGCAATGATGAAGTAATCTCGATCTTTATTGCCGGTCATGTGCGTGTCCAAGTACGGCACACTCGAATAAAGACACCGTACAATCACATTCACCACACTGCGGGCAGACACGGGAAAATTCTAACTCTGGAGGGATCAAACTGCCAGAGCTTCGCTACACTAAAACTGGGATCCCCAAACAAGGGGGTGCCGCCTCTTATTTATAGACATGGCGGCGGACTGCGATATCGCGTACGCGATATCGTAGGGAAGGACGCGATATCGCGTACGCGATATCGCGGCCGACGCAAACCGCGTCTCATCATACCCCCACGACTGAATAAAAACTCGTCCTCGAGTTACAAGGAGAACAAGCTTCAGTGATTACACAGTGGATAGGTATGGGATTATTAACTAGAAAAAGAAATGGACTAATGCCGCAGTGTGGGAAGACACAACACAGAGAAAAAATGCTACAACTACAAAAATGTGGAACTCATGTAGTTCCTGGTGGCGGTGGCTCCTCCATGGGTGCTTTCCCTTTGTCACGTGCTCCAAGTTTTGAAGATTGATGATGCTGAAGAATAGCCTGGAGCTTCTCCTCTTCGGTCCGAGGGTCTTGTGCCGTCCATGCTGATGCTCCAATGTTTGATGGAGTCGGCACTTCCCACGGACAGGGTAGTTGCGGGAACATCTGATTAGCTTTGACGTACCACGCCGCAAACACCCGTCGTTCCTCTTCAAAGGCTCTGGCTTTGTCTTTGTATTCGTGAAGTTCTGTTAGCCGTCGAGCCAAGTCGGTTGCCACATCTTTCTGCCCTTGGTAGCTCTCTTTTACCACCGCGAGTTCAGAATTTGCAACATCTAATTTTTCAGCCAACTTCTTTCGTTCTGCAAACTCTGCTTCATATTTGATGTAGGTGGAAGCTACCTGCTGCTCGAGCTCTGACCTCGGGCGTCCTGCTGTTAACATGGCCAGGTTGGCATATCGAAGGTTTGCCAACTCCATGTATTCGGTTAAGTCTTGGATCTGCAGGTCCCGGTTCTTAATTTCCGCCTGGTGGGCATAGGCATAAGTGTCCAATATGGCCCCCCAATCAGTGTGCTGGGCACTGATGTTGTTGATTTGGGCTTTTGCCATATGGATCTCCTTCTCCAGGATCTGTTTGTACATCCCCACCTGGTCACGGAAGTGCTCCTTCAGCTTCTCGTGTCGTTTAGCCTCATTCTGCCACGCGCTAATCTCGATGGCTGATTTCTGTCGAATAGCGCGCACCTCCTCCATTGAGAGGGTTCTATTTTCTCTGGCTAAACGGCTTACATCCTGGTTGACTCGGATGAATTGTTCTCGCAGCCGATGAAAGTGCTCATCGAGAACATTCTTTTGTTTCTCCACAGAAGTCAACCGAAGGTTATCAGCAACCAACTGCTTATTCTCTTCTTGTAAGGCCTTGAGTGCCTTAAGATGCGCATGGGTTTGCGCCTTTGCTGCGGAGGCATCCCAAGAGGCCGTCTCCTTTTCTTTTGCCACCTTCTTATTTTCTGCAATTAATTTGGTTATTTGCTCCATTCTAAAATTGTCTAACTGGTCTGCGGGAACCAATCGCAAGGGATCCCGCTGTGCTGCTTGTAAGGCGATGAGCTGCTCTTGTAATTTCTGCACTTCAGCTTCAGCATGCTCAGCCCTTACCTCGGACAAGATCAGTTTTCCCTTTGTCGAAATGAGGTCTGACTGAATTGCCGTTATATCCTGGGGGATGTCAAACAGAGACGTTAAAACTTGCCCTATTTGAAGCAATCGATCCAATACATCCTCATGTTCTGCAGGAGTCATTGAGGTTCCGGCGATAGTTTGAGCATCCTGTGCTCCTGAAAGATCCGCCAGTGGCACAACAAGTACATTAAAAGATTCTTTGATGTGGTCAGTGACCACTTCAGCTGCTCCTGCGGCATCCTGGTGTTGCATGACCACCACCGTGGCCCCTTCACCAGTCTCTAATTGCACTTGAAAAGATGTCGCACGCCCAGAAATCCATTGTGACCATCTACTTTCCCCTCCTCCTGTTTGCACTGACAACTCACCCCTTGTGCGATCTATTGAAATTGTAGGCTGCCTGGCATCATCGATCACACGAAAGAGACTGGTGTCATCACGACTTCCCCAACTGACCATCTCAGCAATGGCCCACAAATGGCTCATTGACGGTCTATAGTCTTGCGACGGTGGCTGATCCTGGCCTATGCCTGGTCCTGCTTCTTGTTGTTGGCTGGGGCCTGTGGCTGGAGGTTGACTGGGTCCTGCAAGTTGAGTTGCAGGGGTTCCAGTCATTTCTTCTTCATCTTCTTCATCAGGTCCCAGATCTTCGCCAGTGCTCTTTCTTGGAGCTAGCGCCTTTAACAATTCAGTGTAAGAAGCATTTTGGGCCTTTCGGAGGACATCATTCGTGTATCCCCGAATACCTGCCCGACGAAACAGTTTTCTGATAAGGCAAGGAAAAGGGAGTGCCATTTTCCCTATCTTCCGTTCCTCGAATCACCTTAAGATCTCCGTCAAATATAGATGAGGAAGGTTAGCGTTAACCTTTCCCATCAACACTGCACATCCTCTTGCCGCGTACGTTGATATTCTTTTTAAACCTTTTGTAGGGAAGAGGTGATAGGTCCCGATTTTGAAATAGACTCGCTCTTCTGTGGTCAGCTCACCAAAAGCCTTATCTCTACCATAAGCCTTCTCTAGCCAATCCTTTCGCACGTCAGGGTCTGATCGGGTGGATAACTGAGCAACATGTGGGCCTGAATTCGGAAGGTTTAACACTTCCGAAATCACCTATGCAGAAAAATCCACTGTCACACCACCGATGTTTACTGTGGTGCCTTGCTCTTTATTGTGCCAAAACAGGTACGTTTCTCCTAAGTACCAGGCACCTTGTTCAGAGAGGACA
>MNCI01011117.1:66994-97716 GCA_015680685.1 Gnetum montanum | reverse complement strand
TTTTGTAAGTCTTCCAATCATCCCCAAGTAAGTTCTTGTTAGTTATTGAGAAGGTCCTAAGCCTTTTGGGCCTTCTCGTTCTATGGGATGTCTCATCCTCACTAGAGATGTCAGAGTTGGATGACGAGAGACTTTGAGTATCGTTGGGGTGTTCATAAACATAGGAGACTCCTGCATAAGGTTGCGCACTCCAATATTCACTATCATATACTTCATCGGTTCTCCAATGAACTTCCTCACTAAGTGTGGCGTTATTGTCATCTTGTAGGAGAGGCATTGTTTAAAGTGGTGTGTGAATTTGAATGTGACTTTTTATAATTATTTCTTCTTTCTAAGAGATATATCGTTAAGTTCTATATAGCAACCTTGTATGATATAACTAATCTAGATAACTAGCACCATCCTCGGCAACGGCGCCAATGATGAGTGGTGAGGTACCCTTACACTCAACCATACGAAACAAGCGTCGCACGCGCGATTCGATCGAACTCCACAGATAGACTAGTTGTGGTATCTAGATAGTTAGCCTTAGGTCGCAGTTCGCTGTCTTCCCATCTAGACTAGTTTTGCATATGTCACGTATTGTTTAGTCTAGATGAGGTGTATGATGTGTTCCTAATCTAATGCTACTCCTGAAGGCAATGGAAAATAATACTAACTAAGCTAAGCTAAGAGGAAAAAGGGTAAGAAAATCTAATCTAGCCTAAGTGCGACGAGCAACCGATTCCTTGATCAACTGTACACATCTTGGACTTTGTGCACGACTGTCACTGGGACTACCAAGCATAGGCCTAGGTAGGCCACTGGGAGTAACAAGCGCAGGCCCCAGATACGCCACTGGGTTACCAAGCGTAGATCCCCCTAGCTACACCACTGGGCTACCAAGCAGTCACACTTAAATGCTCGTAACCAAGTCGTACTCGTTCCGCTTCTAGGAGTTTAAGGGAGAGAGACTAATCGCGATGAGTAACCGATTCCTTAACTAGCCGTACACACCCGTAGATGCTCGTAGCTAAGTCGTACTCACACCGCGCTATGAAAGCAATAAATAACATGAAATAAATAACAATAAATAAACTAAGTGAATGCTGCAATGATGAAGTAATCTCGATCTTTACTGCCGGTCATGTGCATGTCCAAGTACGGCACACTCGAATAAAGACACCGGACAATCACATTCACCACACTGCGGGTAGACACGGGAAAATTCTAACTCTGGAGGGATCAAACTGCCAGAGCTTCGCTACACTAAAACTGGGATCCCCAACAAGGGAGAGCCGCCTCTTATTTATAGACATGGCGGCGGACTGCGATATCGCGTACGCGATATCGTAGGGAAGGACGCGATATCGCGGGGGATGCGATATACGCGATATCGCGGCCGACGCAAACCGCGTCTCATCAGTTTCTAAAAAAGTTGCAAGAACAACAAATCAATGTGGTAAAAATGGAAATGTTTATGTGGATGTTGAATGTTATAAGACCAAACAAAGTCCACAATAAATAGGGATTTTATCAATAAGTCCTGGGGAAATTGATTGGGTTGTATAAGCATACCCTGCTCTAATTGAGCACAAAGTAATCCTTGCGATAATGAAATGGTGGCCCCTACTTGAGTTCAGTTTATTCATTCCTTTTCAAAGTTGCTTACATGGGACTTAAAGTTGCTTCTATTGTAAGTAAACTATAGGAATGACATCATATATGATTTGATTATATTAAAAAAAATATCAAATAATATTTTCACATCATAGTTCCAAGAAAGTTGCAAAGAAAAAAAAAATCAAAAAAGACATAGAAAAAAGCTATTGAAGTTAATATAAAAATTAGATAAACATTTAGCTCTTAATAAAGATGAATGGTGAAAGATAACTCATGCAGGTGGTCTCATATTACTAAGATAAGACTTAGACGATGATGATGAAATGGGATACTTTAATTCTGCATCCAAGCTACAAAGTTCATACAATAAGGTATTCATTTAGTGGTGAGACTCTTAATTTGAAAGCTCCAAGGCATAGGTTTGATTTTGATGGGCAATGCTAAGTTATAATATTCTAATTGAACTATATATCTAGGTGTGTACTGATATTACAATTATTTCAAAGTTTCAATGCTTTTCTTAATTCTACATCAAGATAGATTATGAGAACATTAATTTCTTGTAAGAAATTTGTAGCTTGGAAGGGTGAATCCCTAACTACTAGAGGACAATATCCAACAAAATGAAAAAAACCTACCAAGATGCTTGTGAAAAATGCTAAGCCACCAAAAACAATTCATAAGATGCAAGATGAGGCTCATAAGAAGTTCATGGGTATGGTAGGCATAATCATGGTCATGAAGCAAGAGGGATGTATGTAGCACCTAGGGCTTCTTTTGCAAATAAGAGGAAGGACAAAATGCAAACCCAAGTGGTAAGACATGAGTAGAATAAAGAGAAAAGCCTACTTTAGGCTTTACAAAAGACTAGAGGTGTGGTGGGGAAATGTATAGCTAGAAGAAATTATTAAGGTTTTGAATGTACAAACTAGCATCCTAAAAGGAATGCAAGCTACGAGTGAGGAGTCTTCTTAGAAGGGAACTCTAGGGATATGCACGGAGACCCCTATCCCTCCTAGCACTCCTACCTACTAATGAACGGGTTTGATTATTCATTAATTGTTAAATCAAGAGTAGAAAGGAATAAATGCTAAAGTAGGCAGCAATAAATTGAGAATATTGGGCCTAACCTTGCAATCTTACAAGATTTTTGCTTCAATAATTATCTTAAAAACTTGTTTTTTTGTTTACATTTTTGCCAAAACGTTATTTCTCTCGCATATGATTTATAGGATGAACAAAACTTTTCATTCCTAACCAGAAGAAGTAAAAGACATATGAAGACCTAAAACAATTTGATCATATGTACCCCACTTACCTATAGCATTAAAGTGCCATACATTATATATATATCATTTACAACTATACTCTCCTAGTAGAAAGAAATGACATAAAAGAACTCATATAAATGACGGAACAACTGTACAAACTTTACAGTACAAATCTGTGATAAAGAAGGCACACTTTCTCAACCAAACCATCTTCCAATTTAGCACGTTAAATAAATTGAACAATGAGGAGCTAAATCATAAATTAGAATTTTATTTGATATAAGTTCCTTCTTACAAGATTATGACAAACGTTGTAACATATCCTCGTCCGTAAGATTCCACACACGTGCCCAAAGCCACTCAATACGGGTCCATTACATCGGCTTAACGGTAGAGAACACACCATGTCCACACATGACTGAGCATATTCCTACCTTAAGATTTCAAGATTAAAATGAATTTTCCATAAATTGTAGATTACTGCATCAAAGAAATTTCAAATTCGAAAAATAGAACCAAGCATGTGGCAACTTCAAAATGCAGGGACACTCTTGTTCTGCGACCAACCATTCGATATTCCTAGAAATCGGATTTCTTTTTAAAAAAGAAAGCAGCACCAGAACAAGACAAAACAACGGAATTGGCCAACAGAGATTTCTTGCAGCAATTAATGCAAGTACGGGCCACACGATTAGCAGTGAATCTTTGACTGTAACAAATTCCAACATTTAAAAAAACCAGACACACACATTGCAAATAAAAAACTCATGTTACAGTAATTCAGGGCAGTGTCAAGATGTAACGTTGCAGAAAATCCACATGACTGTAGAATAATGGATTACAAGAACAATCTATCATGATTACACATTTGGATAGGGAGGTTCTGCTTCTGCATTATGATGGCAGCATCGACGAATTCTTCAGTTGCTGCCTGCGGCTACGGCTAGTTTTGTCACATTCATTTTTAATGTTCAAACCCCAATAAAAGCAGTGGTGGATCCGCTTATGTTTTTTTTCCCGTGTTTTGTTTGCCTGCGCGTTCAAATTTTGAACTCATAACAAACGTTCGAGTGTGTTTCGCTGCTGGCACAGTAATTACCGTTGAAATTCGGAATTCTGCCGTTGATGACCTGCGGGCGTTATATTGATCGCAGCCGTTAACGCTCGCCTCGCGAATCACAATAAAATTGCTGTCGAGACAATTTTGTTTTGACTTCTTTTATTGGCGTTGAGGAATTTATTATTGTTTCCCGGTTTCTCCGCTGGTTCGTTGATTCTTCTCAGCCGCCTGCCGTGGAACGAACGCTCCGGCTAAGGTCTTTGCTGACCTTTTCGCTTTGTTGATTTGGTTCTGTGTTTCTGCAAATGTAGAGATTTTATCTATCAGATTTGTTCGTCAGGAGATTTGTTATTAGGGATTGACTTCTATTTTGGAGCTTTTATGGTCTTGCTTTTGTTCTATTTTTTTCGTTTCCTTGAATTGCTTTAGCTTTCCGCGTTTGACGAATGAAAAATCGGCTCCTGGAAGAATCCAGAGGCTTTTATTTACATGCCTAGAAGTTCGGATTCGTTGATTTCGGTATATACCGTTTTCTGGTCATTTTGGCGAAATTTGGTTGAATGCTTTTCAGGTAGTGGTAGGCTTAGATGTCATTGCCCTGTTTTGCGCAAATAACCCGGCGTAGGTAGGCAGGGCCGGAATTGAGTGTTCTGGAGCTGGTTTCTGGATATCTGTATGTTTGGTTCATGATAATCGGGGTTTCTGTGAAATTTTGTAATTATGGCGACCTTGACTCCCGGAATTCTCCTCAAGTTGCTTCAGAACATAAACGCGGACTTCAAAATCACAGGAGAGCACCGATCGGCATTATTACAGGTATGGTAAAAGTCTAAAAGATCATTTGAGTTAGTTAAGTATGTTTGAAAGGAATCTTTTTATGCTCTGTTTATCCGGTCTGAAGAAAATTTAACACATCTGCTGCAATCACGCGAAGCTCTGTTTTTCGCGTTATTAAAAAAAACTACGGATTTAATGGTTCGACAGAATTATCTCTGACATACACAATATATACTGAGATACAGATCCGCTATCTAATGCAGTGCAGTGGTTCTGTTTTTCTTAATGCAATTGATTCTGCTTCTTCTAGCATCGTCTTTGAAATTCCCTAGTAGTAGGGCATATAATTTTAAAGGGGTCCTTTTGCTTATTATCGTAGCGTTTTTGTATAGCTGATTCATTGCTTTTCGTTATGACCAGTGTAGATCAAATTACCAGTTTGAGTCTATATAGTATTTGAATTAAGAGTATTAACATGATCTAACTTCTTGTTTCACTTGGTTTGCTTGGTTCTTATAATCCATACAGATTGAAAATTACTTGCAGGAAAATCTAAGAATTATCTAACCGTGCTGTTTCAGGTGACGGAGATTGTACCAATAGGTTTGGAGGGGAAAGAGCTCTGGCCTAAGAATGGATTCTACATAAAGGTGTCTGATTCAATACACGCAACCTACGTCTCCCTTACAAAGGAGCAACAAGATTTAGTCCCAAGCAACAAGCTGCAGCTAGGGCAGTATATTTACATCGAGAAAATTATTGAAGGGAATCCTGTACCTTATATCACAGGAGTTAGACCGCTTCCAGGAAAGCATCCTGTGATGGGATCGCCCGAGGATCTGAAGCCAGGGGAATTAGGGCCCGTTTGTTTGGACACTTTTTCATTTAACGGGCCTACTCACAGACGAGGATCCTGGGATTCTGATGCCGACTCAGGCTCATCAGTCAAGAAGTCGCCACTGCTGAAACACGCAGGTGGTTATCAGACTCTCACACCCACCAAAGAACTGATGAGCATGATGAGGTCTAGTTGTACTGCAACAACCCCCTTCAGTGCTGCTGTAAGGGCCAAGCAGGTAGGCTCCCCATCTTTGACATTGAGATCTTCCATGGCACTGGGTAAGGTTGATCTGAAGTCAAAAAGCCTGAGGATGAGCTGTGACACCTCCCTCTTGCCACCGGGCAGGATGACAAGGAGCAAGAGCGTGAATGACAAACACAAACCAGTTCCCATAGCTGTAGGTACATCTTGGCTCTGTCTGTTGATTAATCAGTTAGATAATTTAGTGCTTGTTATAAGAATCCTGACTTTTCTGGAATCTTAATGTTTTACTTATTGCATTAGAAAGATTACTTTTTTTCCCCTTAAGAAGCAGCTATATCCCAATAATACGATTATGGTGCTATATTATAATAAGTTTCTAAATGTTTTTCATGGTTAAGAGAACTGAGACGTTCGAAATGTGATTGGAATTTGGAGAATGGGAAATTTTATTACCTCCAAGGACCCTGGGATTTATTTAATTGGTCAAACATAAAAGGAGCACACTACTCAAAAATTTCATTCACAGTCACCAATAAGTTTGGACAAATTTCAAACAAATTAATTAAATCATGAGCTATCATTGCTTTTCAACATTGCAAAAATGTGGTATTTGTCTTCAATAACATTTTATTAACAGAGTCTGTTATTAACATAGTGCAGGCTCTATTAGCCCTCTCTTCCTGTGGAATGTTAAATCTTCTTGCTATGCCAATTTCAACCAGCAAACTATTAAGAATTACGACAATTAAAATATGTTACCATTGAGAAAATGCCTCTTCCTCGGATATTGTTCACTTAGAGCTGTTTTTTTCCCTTCCACATTTACCAACATTTTTGTAATGCTTTTGGTAGGGCCAACATTTTTGTGCATTTCAGGATTCTCATCATAACTCATTGACATCCAATATATACCGATGGTTTTGATATTTTTAAATAAGCTTTATGGGAGGACATGTCCCAAAAACTTCAAGATGTTGATTGAGTATAGAGTCAATACTGATATATTTGTACCAAATGCATTATATGCTTTGGGTTTGTTAGGAACGGAGCCGTTTACCTGGGACGCCAGAGAGTCCTAGACCTTCATCGCCAACGAAATCACGAACTTCTACAACGCATGCCACAAGAAGGGCTGCCTCACCTATTAAAATAGCTGCCTCTCCACTTGGCTCTTCTGCAAGCTCCCTGCTGAAAAACCCTTCAATGTTGCCTGAAGGAGTCAAGCTTTGCTCTAGTGCCGTCAAAGCCAGAAATGAAGAGAGCTCTAAAATCACGGTTGGAAGTGAAGAAAGCTTGAAGTTCACGCCCACAAGTAAATTTTGGTCACTCGGGAAGGTAACCATTTCTATGTTTAGCAGGCTACTTATAACTGTCTGCATATTTTAAAGCTAAATATTTTCACCAGTCGTTAGATTTCACCAAGACATGAAACTGTGCAGGAAGCTTTGAAACAACGGGATGTTGCCCGAACCACAGCATTGGATGCACTGAAGCATGCATCAGCAACAGAGACTCTGCATCAAGTCATGATGTATGTCATCTTAGCTAACATTTTCTTCACATTTTACCGAGGAAGTTACCGTGTCCATGTTGGTTAACAGGCTACATTTCTTAATAATCTTTTTGCAGAAATTTTGGGGATCTATTTTCGATAGCAAATCCTGAAGTGCCGGCGGATGTTGCCAAGCAGTTTTTAGAGTTGCATCATTTAATCACACTGACCCTGACTTCAATGGAAGAGCAGCAGTCTAAGATGAATACTATGGAAAAAATAGAAGCTGTAGAGATCAAACAGAAATGCACAGCCGAGTCGGATATTGATCGCTCCGTTCTCAATGAAATTGGATGCAACTCGCCCTTGAAAAAGATATCCAGAACTATTCTTAGGAAATCTTCTCATGAATCTTCTGCTTCTAGTCTTAGACAAACTAGCTCGGCTTTTAACCTTACAAGTCCCAGAAAAATTTTCAGTGCACACGGTTCGAGCTCACCTAGTAAATTGCCACCCAAAAGCTCATGTCCATCTCAGTCTGTTGATGAGTGCCCTAAAAAGAGTTCCCTTCTGAGTCGTGCTTCTAGCTTCAAAAAGCCTTCCAGATTTTCAGACCAGAACAATGAATGCAAACCAAGCTCTGCGTGTCAGCAGAGTGATGCGCTGAACGATTCAAGCATCTCTCAGTCAGTCTGCCTTGCGAAGAAGATTAAGAGTGAAATGGAATGTTGGTTCCTTGACTTTCTTGAAAAAGCTTTGCCAACTTTGTTTAACATAGCAAAACTGCCCGAGGCAAATCAAAGTTCTAAAGTACTACTAACTACCATCGCTGGTTGGCTTGAAAGGCAGTCTGATGCCAAAAACAAAGGAAGTGTATCATCAGATCCGAAAGCTTCTGACCTATTGAGGAAATTGAAGATTAGAGTCCGAAAGCACTGAACCGAAGGGTCTGTCTGATGTTTATGAACAACATTTTTGAGGTTAATTAACATAAACAGGGTTTCATTCTCATATAAGGTAAAATATTGCCTTCTTTCTGAAGTTTGCAGGAAAGAAAACTTATCATTGTTCTGGAGCACGTGCCAAATAAGGATTAGCCGTTAACCTTCTCAATGTGATTCCTTTGTTCTTTTACAATGATTCTTTTGTCATTTTAACCAATTTTTTGTTAGATTGTAAGATGAAAGAGTTTTGGAAGTCTGCCATGGACCTTACGAGTATGATGGAGCTCAATTCTTTAATTCATTAATTTATATTAATGACTTCGAGTTAATATAAAAAGCGTGCTCATTTTCATTTCTAATATACTTTTTGATATTCAGTTCTGAGCGATCAAAATATGCCACAGGCCCTGTCCTGTTGATCTCCTTCTGTTTTTGTATTTACAAATTGGCCTTTCACACTGAGGCACCGTGAAATTATATTAAGTTCTTGACTTCACATGGTGGGGTAAGGCATAGTTTACTGGTAGATCTGTAAATAGGTTAATCATGTTGAGTTGTGCAGCTAATAGAGTCTGCCGTAGTTTACCAATTAATTTATATTAATGACCTTGAGTTGATATAATAAAGCGTGTCCATTTCGATTTCTTATATTCAGTTCCGTGGGATTAAAATCTCTCACATGCTGTCTACGTGTTCTACTTCTGATTGATATTACGTTGTTGGGTTGATACAGTGGGTAAGTCATAGGTCATATGGGCAGATCTGTCAATCAAATTGTAGAGTTAATACAGTGGATAAGGCGTAGCTTACTTGGATAGAGCATCCAGCTTGCAATTTGAGACGTCTTAATTTTTGAAGAAGAGTGAAAATATACACGGAGATAGTTGAGCATAGAAAGTCACCGGTACCTTAACCTAACCCTGGCACCATAATGATGGTAATGATGATTAGTTTGGATTGATATTAAAAGTGTCCCTTTTCTATATTTAAAATTTGTACTTTCAATATTTAGGTTTGAACCATCAAAATCGATGGGTGTTTGATGTTTTTCTAATGGGGTGTTAGCTCTTTGATTTGGAAGCTCTAATTTATAGGTTCAATTCTAGTAGGCAATGTTGAGTTCTACAATTTTATTTGGATAATATGTCTTGGAGTATACATATGTTAAAATTATTTCTTTGAACCTCCACCACCTCCCCTCTTATGTTTTTCTATTCCATTAACCTTGTAAATAGGAGAGATATATTATTAAGACATTTAATTAGCTTCTTACCCTATGCACATTTTTGTACAATATCTTATCAAAAGTATCCTTAGTTCAAGTTTTACTTTATTAGGTAAAAACTTGTTAAATATGTTAGTTTATAGAATAATGAAAGCTTAGTGACTACATGCACCAATATTGTGTTGTAATAAATTTTTTTCACTTCAATTGGATAGACTTTGTAATGGAAAATAAATAATTATCATCATAACTAGTTTAAGAGATGAAATTTTTCATAAAAATTATTATAAGTAAGTAATTGCTTGGCCAATTCCCAACAAAAAATTTAAGCTTGACAAGAATTATTAAACACTAGTTTTGATTTTTTTTCTTACATAAAAATCCATTTTAGGATTTTATTAATTTGAAAAAGAAAAAGATTCTCTTGGCCAAATAATAGATATATATCATAAATATATAGGTAAACTAGCAGTTAGCACATTAGGGTACATGCTTATAATACTATGAATTTTGATAAAGAGAATTCTAATAGTTTATGGTCTTCAAAGTAATGCATATATTTTAACTTTCCAAGTTGCGTATGTAAATGGCATATAAATAGAGTACACACTTAGGATATTATAAATTCTAATCCTTTATGGTGATGAGGATAATATTGAGAGTATGTCTATATCACTATAGCTAGCTACTTATTTAAATCAACATTTTAGAAACACCATTTCACGATTTAAGAGATGTTTGTACTTTGTATTGGTTTTTGGTTAATAGGATTTGTGCAGCAATTAACAGATAGATAATGGTTAATGATAAAAATTTTAGATGCAACTTCACAGATATCTCTCACTCTAGTCTTGGCTATAAATTTGCGCCCACTAGTTGCATTTATGGCACCATTTGGTTGCACAATAGTTAGACTCTATATGTTTGTTTTCCAATTCCTTGTAACAATCAACAAGTACCCATAGAATGAATTTGAGTCATTTATTTGGAGTCTATTTGAGTAGATTGTACTTAGATGCATTTCATGATGAAAATAAAGATCAATATAAATTCTTATTTATTGCAACACTTTGACTTAGATTAGATTTACTAATTTTCACATTTTACTTTCTTTTATCATTTATTGCTTTCCTAGCAAAATATGTGCATTTCCTTGCATGTTAATTAATGGCAAAAGTGCAACTATCTTGTACGTTAATGTGCATTGGCTTCATAATCCTTGTAGCTAATCACTTAGTATTCTCAAAGATCACTTGGTAATCCCAATAGTTGATGCATATATCTAGGAACATGATGGCAAATCATGAAATGAAACCTCATTGCTAATTAGTTAATAAAGTATAATTTCTTATGTTTACATATAGTTATAGCATGATAGATACAACATGAATGATAATATGCCTCAACTAAGCTTTACCAAACAAATTAGAGGATCACTACAAGTTTGGTTAGAAGGACAAAGACCTATGATCACCTACCCAAACGAAACACCATTGCTAGATCATCCACAAATTACGACATGGTCTACTACAACTCTTCTAGATTGTATGGATGGGTGTTGAGCTTATACATCGCTCATTAGATAATATCACAAATCTTTCCATAGAAATTGAAATTGAAGCTTTATTACATCTACAGAACTATAGGAATATTACATTTTCATGAAAAATAAAGACAGACTCTACAAATTAATTAAGCACTAATGAGGGCAACAAAAACAAATCTAGCTTTTTGCTACAACATTATAATGTTGTCTCAAATGGGCAATCAAAGCACATATTTTTTGTTTATAGGGTATAATAAAGTGATAGGAAAACTTTTTAAATGCTTCATAATAAATATTTAATTGTTTTCTCTTTATGAAAACTAATGCAAAATGAAATTTTATAAAATTATTTCAGCCTATAGAATATTATCTTATATTTCTTTAGCCAACTTATCATTATCATCATTCTAGCCTTATCTCAACAATATAGAGTGAACTACATAAGTTCTATTTTGTCATGAGATTTAACATGATTTAATAGTTGGTTGCTAACCTCATACCAACTATCCTTCTTTTGCATTCAAGTTTGGGACTAATAATGAAAATATTACATGATATTTTTGTAGAGCTTAGGTACAATGTAAAGGCTTAGAGAAATTTCATGATGTAGTCTTACCTTCACAAGAATGTTCATAATTTCTTTACAAGTACTGTGAACTCTAGTTGTGGCTCCATCATATATGTCTTAAATAGTCTTTTATGCATTTATTGTTGATCTTCAAAGTATACAACCAAACAATACATTGTTCCATAACTCTTTCACATAACTTCATAATATCACACATAACCTTGATGTCTCTATAGTTGCCATAGTTTGGAATATCTTCCTTGTTCTTTCAGATGAGTACTAAGTATTTTTTTTTATCTAACCATCTAGCATTTTTTGCATTCTTCTAGATATTTTTGAATAAATTCATTAATCAAATGATTCTTATATTACCTACAGACTTCCAAACCTCTATGAGAATACCATCCAATTTTGTTGCTTTATTATTCTTCATCTTCTTTAGAGCTTTCTTTACTTCAAAGGCATATATATATATAGTTGTTATTCCTATGTTTGATTCAATACAACCAACTTTGTCTATAGGAAATTTTGTGAGAAGTAGTATGCATTTGGAGTCATCACATTTTCACTTCATCAAATATCCACATTGCAAATACAAGTTTAAAAGATTAAGCATGTACCAAATACTAAAAATTAAAGTTATAAAAGACTATATTTACATTATCAAAAGATGTATTATAGGATAAAACCATAACAAATGTTTACTTTCTATGATAATATAGGAGTATATGAGAAGTTAGAGTAAAATATAGGAGTCATATTTTATGAAAAAATAAAATAAGAGTATTTTATGTGTAGATGTACAAAGAAATGACCCCAAATACATGGATAAAAGGTTAGTTTATTTAAACTATAGGTCCAAACTACATTGGACTCAAGTGATGTTGCTCCCTATTAAAAATTATAAATAGGTGGCCTTGGTTGTTATTTGTAAGATAATCATTCTTGATCTAACACTTTGAATTGTATTCATTAGTGTTGAAGTGCTAAACAGTCAATGTGTCAACTAGGCTGCATATACGGGGCCTCGCCTCGTATACGCGACCACGTCGACGCGGCCCCGTTGACGCATCTGTCCATGTGTCTATGTGGCCCCATTTACACGGAGCCTGTTCTAGCCTATAAATAAGTGTGCTTCTACCACACTTAGGTACCTTTTTGGCAGTTATAGTGAAGCTCTTGCAGTTTTTCTCCGCAAGAGTTAGAATATTTTCCAAGTGCTTGCAGTAGGTGTGAGAAAGGTGTCCAGCTCTTTATTTGAGCACTAATGTACTTGAGCCCATTGGTGTGAATGACAATAAAGATGAGCTTTTCAAGCATTCCTTGTAGCAATTAGTTTAATATTTTTATGCTTTAATAATTCCTTAAGTTTTCATTGTTATTACTTTAATTGTTATTGCTCTTTTATAGCTTGTAAAAACCATAAGTACGACCATCTTGAACATAAATCCAACACTTGGCAACCTAGTGACACTTAACATCTAGTAACCCAGTAGCGGTTAGGGGATGCTCAGGATGTGCACGGAAGATGGGATCAGATACTTATGCTAGGAAGAGTTAAGAGATAGATTAGGATAATTCTAGATTACATAATATCCCATTTTTAACATTTCATTTCAAGAATTAGACTCTAGAAGATAAGTAAAAAAGCCATAAAAATCATTTGCCTCAATCACACTTAACCATTGCAATCAGAATGTCACAAGTGAGGTTGGAAAGACAACGACCATTCTAACACAAGGTTTTGCTGGTTAGGGTATTGGTGCATGCAAAGTTCTTACAGTCTACAGAATTTGACTGAGTCATGTGTGAACGCTCGTGATTCGTATGGTTGGGCGTAGGGGTACCTAGCCGCTCATCATTGGTGTCGTTGCCGAGGACTGTTAGTCTTACATGTGTCATCTAACCTTAGAAAAATTATCATTCACATCGTTGGAACAGACCTAGGATAGTAAAATCTAAGCATGCCAGGCAGTCTAAGAAAAAGAGTAAGGTACACCAATTAGTGGATTATCTAACATCCAACATGTCTTCTTCTCATAGGCGAGATGGATCCAAACCACCGGTGCCACAAGAATGTTGGGTGGTATACACGCATCCAGATGAATATGTCCTCGACTTCACCTTTATCCTACATCAGGATGAGCATCTGCGCTAGCGGGACATGGAAGGCAACATCATACTATCGCCTGATCGATTGGCTCTTGGAATGTTGTTTCATAATCTTGCTAGACTAGGCATTCAAGACCATGGTGTGGAGTACGTCATGGAGGACCATGACTATTGTCACACTGAGGCCCAATGTGTACAAGACTAGTAGTAGGCAGAATGGTATGAACACATGAAGGGGACACAGTTCAGTAACCCCTTATTCTCTCAAGGGCTGTAGGACGATGGGGAACCTGTCTTTCATGATTCCCATTTGGTCAAACTTCCTTTGGGGCATTAGATCATTTAGTCCATCATTTAAAACAAGTAATCAAGTGACCAAGACCCCCAAGAGGATGGAGGGTCATGCAAGAGAGGTCATGGAACAAGCAAAGATGGGCATGAAGATTGAGGCCGTCATTAGAGTATAGGGGAAGATCGACGTTGTGGCAATGGTGATTCCTCTCCCTCTTCTCCATCCTCTCACTCCCCTCTACCTTCATCTAGTTCAGACTTCGATCGTGATTGCAGTAGAAAGGAGCAAGGTGATGGTGGTCGTAAGGACCGAAGGGAACAACGTGAGGGAGTGCATGACCAATCACGCGAGTCTCACCGTCATGAAAGGAGAGGCAGCCGAAATCATTATAGACATCATGGCCTTTAGCAAAACTATGACTCAGATGAACCATTGTTGGCTACTCAAAGCATGCTCCATATCGTCAAGGCCGTTCAAATACCCAGTAGGCACTTGAAAGATAGTCGGACCAAGCGCATTGACATGAATAACATCCCCAGATTTGAAGAAGGATATAATTGTGATCCACAAACTCACTTGAAAGCATTTCATGATGCTTGCACCCTGCAGAACATCGATAATGATTGGCAAAAACTTAAGTTATTCCCTTGCACACTCATCAAAGAAGCAGAAAGCTAGTATTGGTCTTTAGAGTCGGAATCAATTAGGAGATGGAATACGATGCTAGAAGTCTTCAACAACAAGTATAAAACGTACTCCAGAGTGGCAAACCTGAGATGCAAAATCCAAGGGTGGAAGAAAGGTGGTAATGAACCCTTGTATGCAGCCATGAGCAGATACTACTTATTGTTACATTGATGTCCTGGTCATGGCTACTCTCAGCAGGCACAACTTCGCCATATCATTGATGGGCTTCGCTTTGAAACGAGAAAGACCCTTAGTGTCTACGCCCAAGGACGATTATTAGAATTAAGAGCCCATCGACTATAGCGCTTAATTGAGCAAGTGGCTAAAGAAGAGGGGGAACTTAAAAAGAAGGAGAGTGCAAAGGAGTATAATTGGGATCCCTCCATTAGAAAGAGGGAGGTCCAATTTTGTGAAGATGAGGAGGAATCACCACTAGATGCAGCGGTGAACCGAAAAACCTTGCCCCTACAGAAATTTACCTTTGAAATATTGGCAAAGGTTGACAAGATGTGGGACTCTTTGGACGAAAAATTTCAAAGTGTTCTAAAAATCGCAGAGGAATTCGAAGAGTAGAGTAATGATCGTGATTGGTGTAGGAGGAAGGAAGTTGAACGTGCCTACCATAAAGGTAAGGGCAAAGTTGCTATAGCAGAACAAGTTGCAAAATCTGATACAGAAGGAGATGATGAATGTGACATATGCCAATATGAACATCCTAAGGGGTGTTGTCCCATGGTGTCACATCTACAAGAGTCTAGGGTGTATGCACTGAATCCTCACTTGGCGAAGAGGCAAACACCCCGAAGGTTGCCTTACCCACAAGGCAATCCCAAGCAGTTCCACCAGTAATAAGGATATTATCCGAGTGGAGTGCCACCACAACCTTATGAATATTTTCAACAATGGTAGCACCCACAATCATGGGGGATGTCACCTCCAAGGTAGTAGTACCCTTACCGACAGCCAGATCCCTATGGGTACTATGTTCAACAACCAGTCTCCCCGTTCTATTCATGCAAATTTTCAAAGTCATTACCACCCCCTAGAATACTTCTGAACTCAATCTCCATCACCTTGGGGGGAGAACCCACATCTTTACTACCCTCCATCACCTTCTCCTACCGTACCTACTCAACAACACCCCACTCAGCTACCACCTACTCCACCTATGAAGGGGGAAATACCACCATAGCCACAACAACGTAACACTACGAGGGCTGTTAACCTACAACCAACCCCCCAACTAAGTGGACCGAAAGTGAATCCATGGAAACATCCCTTCTTTCGACCTAATAACCTAAACATACCCTCACACACACCTGTGGATAGTGCCTCTGAGCCTCCAATCGCCTCCACTGTTCCACCCTTTGAGCAGCCTTCAAACCAAACATCCTCCAACGTATAGACCATCATGCTCACACACGCTATGAAGGACTGGATAAATGTGGGTCATATTCCTTGGAAATTAACTGATCTAGGAATTCCCCTCATCTATCTTCAAGTGGAAGGAAATGAGCCATGTAAAGCTCTTCTGGCTTCAAGGTTAGGAGTCAACTTAACTTCACATGACATGTACAAGACTTGGAACCTGCCCTTATTAAAGAAGAGCAACATTTAGCTTGAGTTGGTAGACCAATCCATTATTATTCCCTTAGGATTGGTGAAAGATATTATGGCCACTGTTTGTGGGTGGTCCTACCTTGTCGACTTCCTTGTCATTCGTGTTGAGAATTACAAGGGAAACTTTCCAATCATAATGGGAAGAGCCTAGCTGAGCATGGTGGATGTAAGACTAGGACTTTGAGATATTTCCGTTAAAATTTCAAAGGAAAATCCTTTTGGAAAGATCAAGAAGAAGCATGTTCCATGCATTGCATACAATGACTCCAGGTGCAATTGTGGTCCACTAAGCAGACATCTATTCAAACATGCAATCGGTGTACTGAAGAATTACAAGTTCAACAATGCCTGTATGCAGCAACCACAAATCAAGAAGGCACCCAGTCACTAACTGCTAATCTTGCTATAGCACTTTGTGCATGGAACCATTTGAGGGGCTTGTACGCACCTATGTAGAAAGCATGGATGATTTGGAAGAAGCCAATTAACAAGTATCCACTGTTGATGACTGTGATGATTGGAGAAAGTTGCAAGTCCATGAAAGTTTTAAACAAGAGCCCTTGGAACTCAAATCCTTACCGGGCCACTTAGAATATGCATTTTTGCAGAATGGGAAACTGGTGATTATCAATGCCACCTTGGCCCCTGAACAAAAGAGGAAATTGTTGAAGGTGGTGAACAAATGAGATGCTGATTTTGCATGGTTGTATCTTGAATTAATAGGAGTTGATCCCAGGGTTTTCGAACATCAGATTTATATTGACCCCTCCATGAAGCCATGACGACAACCATAAAGGTGATTGAACCCCAAACTGAAGCAGGTTGTCAAAGATGAAATCGAGCAATTGCTGAAAGCGGGGTTCATCTACTCTATTGCCAATAGTGATTGAGTTAGCCCACTCATTATTGTGCCAAAGAAGGATGGCAAATGGAGGGTCTATATAGATTTCTGATTGCTCAACATGGCTACCTTCAAGGATCACTTCCTTCTCCCATTTGTGGACCAAGTGTTGGATACCATTACAGGGCATCGTTATTATAGCTTTTTGGATGGTTATAGTGACTATAACCAAATCCAAATTGCATTGGAAGACTAGGCCAGGATATCCTTCACAAGTCCTTGGGTGACTTTTGCATACAAAAAGATGCCGTTTGGCTTGTGTAATGTGCCTACCACCTTCCAACGCCTTGTCCTCAGCATCTTCCAACAAAAAGTTGGCAATGGGGTAGAAGTCTTTATGGATGACTTCTCTACCTATGGAGCCATGTTTGATCAAGCCTTGGATTGCCTTGAGCAAGTTTTGAAAAGATGTGTGGAAACTAATCTACAGCTCAACTAGCAGAAAAGCCACTTAATGGTCTAAGAGGGCATTGTGCTAGGGCATCATATTTGACAAACAAGGATTAGCGTGGATCCTAAAAAAATCAGGGTCATCCAAGGAATCACCAGGCAACCAAGCACTGTAAAAGATGTTTGGTCATTCCTTGGCCACACTGGTTACTACTGATGCTTCATCAAAAATTTCTCGAAGATCGCCAAGCCGTTGGTGGAACTCATGAAGAAAGATTCTCTGTTCGTTTGGACTAGGGAATGTGAATCTACATTCCAAACACTTAAACAGAAACTCGTAGAGACTCTAGTTCTATGGGCACCTGATTGGTTCAAACCCTTCCACATCATGATGGATGCATCCAACTATGCATTGGGAGCCATGCATACACAGTGGGATGACTAGAAATGCCCATACTATATTCACTATGCAAGCTATAGCATTGTGGGTGCTTAGCTTAACTACACCACCACTGAAAAAGAGTTGATGGCAGTGGTGTTCGCCTTGGAAAAATTCTAACACTATATGCTCAGGTACAAGGTGTTCATGCATATTGACCATAGTGCCATTCGGTTCTTGATGAACAAACCAACAGTGAGCCCCCATATCATATGGTGGCTAGTGATTCTTCAAGAATTTGACCTCACTATGGTAGATTGGAAGGGGACCAAGAATGTGGTTGCTGACCACTTGTCTTGGTTACGATGGGATAACATAGAAGAGGAGGAGCTACTTTTGACCAATTTCCAGATGAACTCCTCTTCGCGGGAGCAATCAAGGAGCAGGTGCCCAAAGAATCACCTTGGTTCAGCCACATCCTCACCTATCTCACAATCCAAGAATTGCCAAAGGAGTGGGACCATCGGTAGAAATTGTAGTTTCTCCATAAGGCCAAGCACTTCATGGAAATCAATGGCCACCTTTATAAGGTATGTGCAAATGGCTTGGTTCAATGGTGTGTCCCTAATGATGATACACTGCGCATCCTCCAAGATGCTCATGAGGGCCCTTATGGGGGCCACTACATTGGATGACGCATGACTAGTAAGATCCTGCTTGTGGGATATTACTGGTCAACACTCTTTAGGGATGCACAATGGTTTTTCCACTCCTATGAATGATGTTAGAGAGAAAGTGGGATATCTACACAAATGGAGGACCCTCAATAGTGGATCCAACCACTGGAGCCCTTCGACATTTGGGGCATCGATGTCATGGATCCCATCACACCCCTATCCAATGGGAAGGCGTACATCATCATCACTATGGACTACTACAAAAAGTGGGCGGAAGTGGCAGCTGTCCTCGACTGTTCCTCAAACACCATTGCATGATTTGTCCAACAGAAAATCATAAATAGGTTTGGAGTGCAACGTGCACTCATCTCAAACAATGGAACGCATTTCACGAGCATCACCTTTCATAAACTCATGCAACACTTAGGGGTTATCCATAAATTTACAACACCTTATCACCCCCAAGCCAACAGGCAAGCCAAAGTCACCAATAGGGAGATCACCAAAATCCTCACTCAAACCATCAGTAAATATAGGAGGGATTGGAGCACCAAACTTAACAATGCCCTCTAGGCTTATCGCTCCACTTGGAAACTTCCTATAGGTTACTCTCTCTATGAGTTAGTGTATGGTAAGCTACCAAAACTTCTAATCTAGGCAAAACTCTGGACACTATCTACAGCTTGTGACTTGGATCTTGACCTACCACTAGCACAATGTGAATGACTTATCAACCTAAGTGTGCTAGATGAGAATCGATTGGTGGCCCTATCATCAAATGAGATACACATGGCCTACAATAAAAAATGTCATGATCTAAGGATTCGGAAGGTAACATTTAGATGTAGAGATAAGGTACTTTACTGGAACCCCACACATGTACCGCAACCAACCAAGCTTCAAACACTGTCGGAAGGACCTTACATTGTCTTCAAAACCTTCCCATCTAGGGCCTTGCTTATACACAAACCTGAGGACCCCACGAGAACACAGTTGATCAATAGGCAATAATTAAAACCTTTCCATGAACTTTATCAAACCAATGTTACCGCCTTATCATCATAGGGATAGCCTCATTCCATTTTTTGTGTATCCTCCTTATAGCCCAATCATGGGGGAGACCGTCCTTCATGCTAATCCATTCTACTAAGCTCCTCACTATTTTTGGGACTTTTTGTTTTACACTTTTTTGTTTTTTCAACATCGTTCATACGTTTGCCAATTCTTACTCAATTTTTCTTTCTTTAATTACTTTTCTATTTCTTTGTTGCTTATTTATGTGTGTGTGTGTGTGTGTGTTTAATTTCCAGTCAGTTGCTAATAAATCATCTTATTGTCATTAGATGTGTGATGCGGTTGGTCTTCGTTGTGATGGGTCGTGTGAAATGATCCACCTATTTTATCTCGCTCATACCCTCGCATTGTTGTTCTTGGAATTTACATCTACTTTCATCTCATAAAATCAGTAGTGAGTCCACATCATCCACCCATTCATCCACTCCATGGTTTTCCTCCCTTTGGAAACATGCAAACCCCCTTCACTTAAAAACATTTTAATTAATGTGTGACTTGTGTAGTTCCCAGACTCAGGGATGACCCAATGGTTTGAATTGGGTGTGACTTCAAGGGGAATGCACCATTTATCGTACCTTTCTGTCCCCTAGGTTGCGGGAGTGTCCTCATGGATTTCTTACCACTCCAAGTTCTTTTCTACAAGGAAGCTCCTTGGCAATTTGACCTTGCATGGTGTGGTCCTCATTGCAAAAACACAAAAAAATAAAAAACACATGAGGATTTAAAGCACATCTCTTGGTCAAATGCATGCAACCAAGCATGGGTCTTTGCATGGTGTGGTTCCCACAAAATAAAAATAACAAATAAAATCATAACTATGTGGGAATTCAAAGCACACCCCTTAGACCACCTCTCATGGGCCACAAGCACTCATTATGGGACTTACTTTGTCCCCTCTAACTTAGTCCCATTCACTTCCTTCCTCTCACACATATTGGAGTGGTGGTTCTCTACGGGTGCATTCTTGTACTCTTGAGGGTGGATGGGTCTTTGCATGTTGCTGCAATGTCACTGTATCTGGTTGGTTTTGGGTCTAACCTCGGGAAAGTTCCTACTGGGTCACTTAACCACAACTTCACATGGGGTTTCATGTGACCAATAATCGGAATTCTAATTCTCACTCCTCCGTCTTCACCCATTTCTCTCCATGACTCACCTCACTGCTCATCTTATGTTTTAATAGTTTTTCATGATTTTCGTGAAACCCTAATGCTTCAGCTGGTCCTCATGGATGAGAGTATTAACTTGCGATCACCATTCCTTGACTCCGAGGCCCATGAACTCCGGTGTTGACAATATGTAAGGGCTACTTTGGCTATTGCCTACTATGGGGAGGACCTACTTGCATATCCCTAGTTCCATTTGTTAGTCTCCCATCCTCTTGATTTTGTTGGTTGATTGTTTTCATGCTACCCATTGCTCGATTCCTTCTCCACAGCGTTCTTTCTCACAACATTCTCCTACTTTTGACTTCTTTTTTTGCCTCACTTATCTTCCTCTTTCTCTCAGCAGAGTTCCCAGTCTCTCAAGCTCTTCAACTACCCCAATTTCACGTATTAAATCAATTTTTTTAGGCTTTTATTTGGCTGGTCAACACGTGCAACCCCCTACGTCAACGTGACCCTGTATACGCAACCCCCTACGTATATGCGGCCCCGTTGATGTAGCACCAAAACTCTGTATATACCCTCATTGCGCATTACATTTTTGCTCATTTTGCAAACAAATTGGGGGAAGATTTTTCATTTTTTCTACCTCATCTCTTCTTCCAAGCACTTACATTGTCTATCGCATGTCTGAATCCACCTATCCTTCCCCCTTTTGCAATCGGAGGTATGCTCTCAGTTGTGGGGGGGGGGGGGGGGGGCTTAAAAAAATTAATTAATTAATTAACTTACAATTACTATAGACTTAACACCTCTTAAGGGAAGGAACAAAAAATAATAGTTTAAACTCCAATTCATGCCTTATTGTTTTTTGGTTCTAATCCATCAACTAATACTTCGGGAAATTTAATGGGATGCATGTGCCAATACCATAACCCAGTCAAAATGAGAAAGTGTATGAGGGCCATTTCAGGCAACTTGTGCACAATTTAATTAATGGTTATGTTTGATTGCAGATGGAACCATAACTGAGGCATCCAAGGGGAGAAGGACCATCACAACCAAGGGAAAAGTGACCAAGAATGGGAAGAGGATGAGGTGTGTAGCACCCAGAGCACATGAAGGGCTCCCATGCAACTAGCCCCCTCCATGAAGGACCTGATGTGGAATTCGTTCATCAAATTCCTGAAGAGGAGATCCCCAGTGAACAATCACAAGGGGATAAGACTCTAGTAATAGCGTCACAGCTTGAGGTCACCTGGACCTAGGCATGTCTTGATGCTATCAAACCAAGAGAGGTGCAACGAATGGTCTTGCAAGAGTTGAACTTTGGACCATTTCTTGAGAATGCACCAGAAGATGTGAAGCTCCAATTGCAAAACTCTCCTATGTGGCCAATCATCATATCCAGTAGTGAATGGTATTTAGGAGAGACTTATCTCTTTTGGACAAATCGGTAGCCAGAGTCTAGAGTAAGAATCAAGGACATCTGTGTCTATTACTCTGCAGAAGTGATCACACAAGCTTTGGGATTTCTTGAGATCGGAGTTAATGTGGTGGAGATCCCTAAGCAAGTAGATCCCGAGGTAAAAGGGGAGTGGATCAGGTGGTGCTATGGGGTGGATCACAAAGAGTTCGGCACTTTGACCACCATGGAAAGGGTATATTCAAAAATTGCATCTTACCACCTAAACCCAATGGTGAGACCCAACAAGATCACTGCCTTCCCTACTCATGCATGTGTCGCTCTAAGAAGAAAATTCCCAATGAGCCTTCCACAATTGTTGTTTTTGGAGATTGAGAAAAGATTCATTGAAAGAGAACGTGGAAGGTGGGCTCTACCCTTTCCATGCTTAATCAGGAAATTATGCAAATGGGTAGGGATAGCATGATATGCCAACGATACACTTCGACATGCCCCAATTACCTCATGGTAGGAAATGATGAAAGACAAGACTCCAGTCACCCCAGAAACTAAGGAAGAGCAGCAACCACCTCCACCACCTATGCAAACAACGAGGTCAGGTTTGTAAAAAATTGCAAAACATATATGTGAAATCCAACAATCGCTCTTGAGCCAACAAGAACAATCTAAAGGGACCGGTGGAGGAGAAGACACTTTGGTCTATCACCCTACAATGAGCCATCTGGAGCAAGTGGCTCGATTAGTAAGTTTGATAGAAAGAGCAGGGTCAATGTTCTTTGTTTCTTGAACATAAGCACCTGCAAGAACTAATCCTAGTGTTCAAGAAGTAATGGTATCCACCAAACAGTTATTTCCTGAAATTGCAAGAAATGCTACTACTTTCTTGGTACGCTTGGAGGATGGAGAGGGGGCAACAGTCTTGGTGATGCAACACTAGAGATAGAAGATTGCGGCTGAAGTGGTTGCTAACATGATTGATATGGTCCTTAATGCATTGGTGGCACCTGTACTAGATGTACAAGGACTCAAAGATGTATAGGCATCTGCAAGGACTTCACGTAGCAAGATCGATGTAGTCCAACATGAAGAATTGTTGGACTGACTAGTGGGAATTGGGCAACCACTTTTGGATGTCTTTGATCTTCCGGATAACATCACTACAACCCAGTCGGAGCTGCTCTTGGTAAGGGGTAAGAGCCTCATCTTGGAAGGGCAACTCGAAGTTGCTTAGCCAATTGTCAACGCTTGGCAATAGAAGTTGCCCAATTAAGGACCCAACTTGCCGATCCAACTCTCCTTAACCATGAACTCACCAGAGATGAAGCTTTTCAACAGCTTCAAGTCAAACTCTAGATAGTTGAGGATGAGCGAGAGTCGATGATCTTTGATAAGTCCTTAGCAGACGTTCATGCATATCATCTAAACAAGAACTTGATAGAGGTTCACTAGGAGAATGTTGGGTTGACCATGGAAGTTCATCGCCTGCACAATGTTGGTGATGAAAATCAGCACATGAAAAGCTTTATCCACCAGCAGTAGGAAGAGCTAGCCAAGGTAAATGCTGATGTGAGGAGGTTGATCATTAAAAATCAAAATTTGTCTATGAAGGAGGTTCGAGCCTTCCGATAGAAATCAGCCATCGAAATCACCGCTTGGAAAAGTGAAGCCCTTAAGTTTGAAAAAGTTAAAAATCATTACAGGGACCAAGTGAGATTGTAGAAGGAAGTGAATGAAAAGTATATTCAAGTCGCCAAGGCCAAACTAAACCAAGTGCTCCAGTAGCTCTTAGAAGGAGGCAAGGTGTGGCAACCCATATTTGATGGATTGAATGCCTAAAACCAGGCTAAGATTGGCCTCAAGGAACTACAGCTTGAAGAAATGATAGAGTACATGGAGTTGGCCAACCTTCACTATGTAAACCCAGCTATGCTAATAGTTGGAAGACTGCGATCTGACCTAGAAAAGCAAGTGGCCACCTCATATTCTTTATATGAGGGCGAGTTCCAAGTGCATAAAGTCACAAAAAAATTGGAAATAGAAAATGCGAAACTCGAGGTTCTCCACACGCATTTTGAAGGGCAACGTGCAGTTGCTGAGAACTTGGCCCAAGAAATGAATGACTACCAATAGCTGTAGACATCAATCTGAGCATTTGACATCGAATGAAAATAGTTTGAGGCCTGGTTTGTCAATCTGAAAGAACTCTTCCTTGCACTTCCATGCCCTTGGGAGGTTCCAGTCCTGGCACACATTAGCGAAGCTACTTGGACAATGAACAATCCCAGAAGCAAGGAAGAGAAAATAAGGGCTCTCTTGGAGGCTTTCCGATTACCTCCAAAAGTTGTAGTTGTTGTGGGGCAACCATTGTCCATGCCACTGCTGCCACATGTGCTAGAGGCTGGTAAAGGTCTATCAGAACCACCGCCACTAGGGATGGTGTGATCTTCTCTAGCAATTTTTGCATCTTTCAACACATCAGAGAATCCAGGATTATCAGGGTGTTCAATTTTATCTTTGAACACCACCATTTTGTAATTTTTCCTTCTCTGTACACAGGCACTTGGTGCGTCAGTAAAATTGGTGTTGTGTCATGTGTGTTGTAATAAGAAGTTCATACCTTCCAAATTGTAATGAAACTTGAGGATGAATTTTTACTCAGTTGTGGGGGTATGATGAAGCACTAACTAATCGATGCATTGACTAGGCCATGTATACAAGGCCCCATATACATGGCAACATCGATGTGGCCCCGTCGACGCATCTGTCCATGTGTCTATGTGGCCCCGTTTACGCAAAGCCTATTCTAGCCTATAAATAAGTGTGCTTCCGCCACACTTAGGTACCTTTTTGGTAGTTGTAGTGAAGCTCTTGTAGTTTGTCTCCACGAGAGTTAGAATATTTTCCAAGTGCCCGCAGCAGGTATGAGAAAGGTGTCTGGCTCTTTATTCGAGCACTAATGTACTTGAGCCCATTAGTGTGAATGACAATAAATACGAGCTTTTCAAGCATTCCTTGTAGTAATTAGTTTAATATTTTTATGCTGTAATAATTCCTTAATTTTTCATTATTATTACTTTAATTGTTATCACTCTTTTATAGCTTGTAAAAACCATAAGTACGACCATCTCGAACATAAACCCAACACTTGGCAACCCAGTGGCGCTTAACGTCTGGTAATCCAGTAATGGTTAGGGGATGCTTAGGATGTGCACGGAAGATGGGATCAGATACTTATGCTAGGAAGAGTTAAGCGATAGATTAGGATCATTTCATTCCAAGAATTAGACTCTAGAAGATAAGTAAAAAAGCCATAAAAATCATTTACCTCAATCTCACTTAACCATCGCAATCAGAACATCACAAGTGAGGTTGGGAAGACAATGACCATTCTAACACAAGGTTTTGCTGGTTAGGGTATTGGTGTATGCAAAGTGCTTACAGTCTACAGAATTCAACCGAGTCACGTGTGAATGCTCATGATTCGTATGGTTGGGCATAGGGGTACCTAGCCGCTCATCAATAAGCATTCTATTTGCAATTCTTATTATCCTCATCCTATTCTCAGTCCATTTGCAATATTCACATTATTCCCAACCATCACAACTTTATTTTTAGTCATTCTCATTGATTCACAACTAATTCTCATTGATTCTTAACTCAATGTTCTTTACATTTGATTCCAAATTATTTTTGATTCATTCTTAGACATTTGTAGATCCATTACAAGTGTCAATTGAAATATTTAAGTTGGATTTGAACATCAATTATTCATTTCAAAAGTCTAATAATCATAGAAAACCCAAAATTTTGAGGTATAATTTAATAATATTTAGACCTCATACTTAGAAGGGAGATATATTTCAGAAAAAAAAAACTTCCATGAGAATAATATGATTATGAAATTCATTGGTATGATCAAGTTATGTCTCACTATTACTTCACCATGAGTTGTGCTACTAGAAATGCACTAGTAACAAACCTTTTCAAGTCTATTCTACTCATTGCCACTTGTTTCCTACTTGTCTTGTTACTTATGTTGGTTTCGAGATTTGAGAATTCTTTTAACTTGCAAGCTTCATTGTGACTCCTGATCATGTGCTATAGTACTAACATGTATTGAGATAACTTTCTCTTCCTTTATTTCTCTTAGTACTACTACCATGCTTTGCCCACCACTCTAAGTTTGTAGGCACTTCTAGTGAAAGATGAAACCCTTGTTACCCTTGCATGCACTACCATATCTTTGCTTGAGCATGTTGTAGTGCCTTGCCCCTATGCAAGTTTTCATGTCCTACCTTTGCTACTTTGTAGACCTCGTCCACTTGCACCATCAATGTGTGCTTACACCATTGTGGAGCACCCAACATAAACCCTCATTTCAACAATTTTTGCTAAAAATTACAGTGGTATCGACCCATGGTGTTCATGGATGTTGTGAGCACTCTAGGTATGTGCCAGACTAAGTGCCCATAGACATTGAATGTCCTTTCTAAAAATGGATGGAAAAATTCAAAATTTAAATACAAATTCCAGGCATGAAAACTTAAATATGAATTCATGGTCAAATTTAACCATTGTTGATGAGTGGCGAGGTACCCCTACACTCAATGATACGAATATGAGCATTCACACAGGATTTGGTTGAACTTTGTAGATGGGCTAGTTGTGGTATCTAGATAATTACATGTTGATCGCAGTTCATTGTCTTTCCACCTAGACTAGTAATTGCTTTTTCACGTTTGGTTTAGTCCAGAGCAAGGTGTATCATGTGGTCCTAAGCTAGTGCTACTCCTAGAGGCAATGGAAAATAACTTTGATTAACCTAAGAGGGAATGGGAGANAGTCATACTCATTTCACATTTAATAACAGGGATAGGAAATGAAGGTAGAGAAATATTAATTAAGAAAGAAATAAATAACAATAACAGTAACTAATTAAAACTAAGTGAATGTTGCAATGATGAAGTAATCTTGATCTTTATTGCTGGTCATGTGTGTGTCCAAGTATGTCACACTTGAATAAAGGTTCCATAAAATTACAATCATCACACTGCGGGCATGCATTGGGGAAAGGTTTGAGAGGAAAAATTGACAAAAGGATCCTACTCTAATACTAACTTCTAATATTTTCCCTATGCACCCCATTGTGTATTTATAGGCTCATATGGGAACCATGATATCGCTTGTCAGGCCGCGATATCGCGTACCCGATATCGAGGGTCCAATATTAGGGGTTCGATATTAGAACTCATCAGATATCAGGGGTTCGATAACAGAGGTTCAATAATAGGGGTTCCATATTAGCACCTGGTTAACAAGGGTTTGATATCAACACTTGAAAAACCATGATTCATCATACCCCCATGACTGAATAACAACTCGTCCTCGAGTTAAAAAAAATGAGAATGAGTCCAATTGATTGCACAGTGGATAGGTATGGGATTATTGACTAACTAGGAATTATTCATGTCGTAGTGTGGGATTGAACAAAATAAAATTGGGACACAGATAGAATTACAAAACTTTATTGGAACTCATGTGGTTCCAGGTGGCAATGGTTCCTCCATGGGTGCCTTTCCTTTGTCTTGCACGTCAGGCTTCTGAGATTGATACCATTGAAGAAACACCTGATGTTTCTCCTTTTCTATTCGAGGATTATGAGCCATCCATTTTGATGTTCCAATGTTTGATGGAGTCAACACTTCCCATGGACATGACAGCTATGGGAACACTTAATTGGCCTTAACATGCCATGCCATAGATAGTTGTTGTTCCTCTTCATAGGCTCAAGCCTTGACCTCTCCACCTTTGCTTGGCTAGATTGTGTAGTGATAAAAGTTCCTTGATGAATGATGAATGATTGTGCCTCCTACTTTGCATGTTTTGCATGAGGTCCTTGGCCTCTGCCTCCCCCTGGGCGTTCAGTTGCACCTTGAGAAGGTCCTCCTTTTTGTCCTCTTTTAGGGGCCATCTATGACCACACAAAGATCAATTATTAGTAAGGTTATTAAAATAAGTTCAATTATTTCATACCTTACTCATTGCCTTTAATAAATGTTGAATTCTTTTCTTGGTGTAATTTTAGAGTTAGAAATTTTTTCAAGGAAGTTTCCCTAAAAGTTTAATGTCAGACCTGGTTTGTTTAGGTGACACATAAAAGGACATGTAATGGTTTTGAGGAATTTTTGATAAAATTATGACAAAGGAAAGAAAAGATTTGGAAATGAAGTACTCGGAGGATATAAAATGATGTGATGGTTTGCAACAAGTACAAATTACAAAAGTCATGCAAGTGGGTCCTCCCCAAAGTAGGTTCCAACCTATAATACTCTTGCGTAACCACACCTTAAAATGTTCGTAGGCACTAGAAGGGGTAAATGTAATCCATACTAGTTCCACAAAACACACACATGTAGATACCACCTTGATGAGGTATGAATTCAATGCTACACAAGGCACGGGTCACAAATACATGAATAGTGAGATGGGATGAATCGTAGAAGGGATTGCAGAGATTGGGACATGAGGTAACTGACCTAGGACACAATGAATCTTGAGTGTAGGACATGATTAATGTGTTGTTAGCTTGTCACTCCAAAATCAAGACCAAGTCCATCCTTCGATCAGTGACATCGCATTGCTTTATCCAATGATGAACAACCATAAGAGTATCATGATAGCAAGGCGTATGATCACTTGGTGTTTCGTTCAAGGGAGGAGTGATTTGGAATTTTTCTATGGCAGATTTGTCTTGATCTTTTCATTTCTTTTTATCTAGGCACTTTGGCACACACTCCTTTTTTTTTATTTTTTATGCGTAATCCAAAGAAGCCACTGACCTTCAGGAATCGGTGCATGTCTTTCTAGTGGGAACCCCTAGAATAGCATGGGGTTTATTTTATTGAGTGCCTTTATTACTCTTACTCCCATTTTCATTAGATCTATAAGGATCTTAGTACAACCAGGCTGCATGATAACTTCAAGAGATGTCACCAAAGAGAATCAACAAGTTCCCTTGATGTCACATGCTGGCCATTCCCTCTTAGTCCATCATTTTTCACTTTGGGCATAATGAGCACAAAATTACTTTAAGTTTTCATGATGTCAAGAATATCATTGTACCCAGAGTAGAACCTCTTATTAATAGGATGGTTGGGTGGATGTGGTGGGCTCACTATCCAAATAATTAGCCACCGATACTTGATAGCATAGAACAACACCTCAACCAACAAGTCACATGAGTGTTCTATTCATAAATGAGATTATGCATAAAAAGATAAAAAGATAAAAAAATAAATAAAAAGATGAACCAACCAATAAAAAGATAAAACAAAAAATTAAAAGATGAAAAATTAGAAAACAAAATATTGTAAAATTAAAGAAAAGGAAAAACATTTATTAATTTCTTTTGTTAGAATGGGGGATATCCCCCATAACTAAACTTTTAATGATAGTGAGAATTAATAAATGGAAGGGTTGGATCCATGCATTTCTAAAATAATAGGACCTGGTCATATCCAACCCATTGGGTGTCTTTTGATGTCATGGTTGGAATGTACCCATATTGGGGTGCATACACAGTATTAAAGTTAACATAGTGGGGCAAGTTAGAAGATGAGTTTAATTGATATGGAGTTGATCCACTATGGCACCCTTGACTAGAAGATGGTATGCAAGGATCGATATGTCTCCCTATGTGGCTATATTCATTGGGCCACACAATTTTTGGAGTATTTATTGGTTGCCTTGATAAGGTAACATGAGGCATTGGGTTTGAGAAGAAAGATGCACCATAGTGTTGAACTTGTGCTTGGTTGGAGGGTGTAGTGGTTTCAGAACCATGCTAAATCTTTCTTTGGTCATGCATAAAGAAAAGACACTTTTGACGTTATTCAGGACCTCCATTGTTGTTGACCATAGTAGCACAAGTAATATTTGTGGGTTGATGTTGTGGTGCAAAACCTTATGGTACTATTGGTCATGATGTAGAAGGAAATGAAGGATGAGAATATTGAATTTGAGGAGAAGTGTAAGGCACATGAGGTGGTGATCTTGTGGAAGGGGACATGGGTTGATAATACTTAGGAGAATGATAACAATGTGGCGAGATAGAGGATGTTGACCCGATTGGGAAAATAAGATGTTGAACCTAATAAGCACTTGGGTTCGGATGATATGAAGGATGTGACCAGTTTGAGGGTGGCCTCCCTCACGATTGGAATTTTTGCCACTATGATTGAACATAGTATTTTTGTATGAACTCTAGATGTAACATTCCTCCCCAATACTCATGTAAATGTGACAAGATTGGGCATTGACCTTTGGGGTGATCATACAGGCAAACATTACATTGATAGCAGTTGAGTTCTTATTCTCTTCAACCCTTCTTTTCGATTATCTAAGGGTATTCTGTCCTGCTTCTTGGTTATTCATGGTTCTACCTCTAATAGTGTTGGTATATTCTCCACATTTTTCATGCATCCATTCCTTCATCTTATTGATATTTGCCTCAATTTCATCTAGTGATT
>MNCI01011117.1:36679-66556 GCA_015680685.1 Gnetum montanum | reverse complement strand
AGCAAGGGTTCATCATCACTAGGTAGGTTATGAATTTGTGAGTTGGGATGATGTTGTCTTTGTTTATGTACATAGGAGACCCCTACATAAGATTGAGTACTCCAAACATTATCTTCATCATCATATAATTCATTAGTTCTCCAATGAATTGCCTTATTGGTTGTTGTGGTATCATAGTCTTGTGTTAGAGACATTGTTGTCAAATTTTGTGTGACTTATTTGCAATTAATTTCTTTTCTAAAAGGTATATCATTAATACTTGTTACAACGATCTTGTTTGATATAACTAATCTAAATAACTAGCACTGTCCCTGGTAATGGCGCTAATGATGACTGGTGAGGTACCCCTACATTCAACCATATGAATACGAGTGTTCATGCATGATCTGGTTGAACTCTGTAGATAGGCTAGTTGTGGTATCTAGATAATTACATGTTGATTGTAATTCGCTGTCTTCCCACCTAGACTAGTAATTGCTTTGTCACGTATGGTTTAGTCCAGAGTGAGGTGTATGATGTGGTCCTAAGCTAGTGCTACTCCTAGAGGCAATGAAAAATAACTTTGATTAACCTAAGAGGGAATGGGAGAAGAGAATCTAAGCTAGACTAAGTGTGATGAGAATCCATCCTTAATCATCTATACACATCTTGGACCTCATGTACTACTATCGGGATTACCAAGCGCATGTCCTAGGTATGCTACTAGGATACCAAGTAGTCACACTTAAATGCTCGTGATTAAGTCATACTCATTCCACGTTTAATAACAGGGATAGGAAATGAAGGTAGAGAAATATTAATTAAGAAAGCAATAAATAACAATAATAGTAAGAAATTAAAACTAAGTGAATGTTGCAATGATGAAGTAATCTTGATCTTTATTGTCGATCATGTGTGTGTCCAAGTATGTCACACTTGAATAAAGGTTCCATACAATTATAATCATCACACTGAGGGCATGCTCTAGGGAAAGGGTTGAGAGGAAAAATTGACAAAAAGATCCTACTCTAATTCTAACTTCCTATATTTTTCTCATGCGCCCCATTGTGTATTATAGGCTCATATGGGAACCACGATATCGCGTATCTGATATCGCTTGTCAGGCCGCGATATCATGTACCCGATATCGAGGGTCCGATATTAGGGGTTTGATATTGGGACTCATAAAATATTAGGGGTCCAATAATAGGGGTCCGATATTAGCACCTAGTTAACAAGGGTCCAATATCAAGGGTTCAATATTAGCACCTGACAAACCACGATTCATCAAATGTGATCAGGTAGGTTGAGTAGTATTAGCAAAGAGAAGAAGTAGATTATTAAGTGCATTGCTCCCATAGTAGTCATAGGATGGATGACCTTAGAAGTCTCACAATTCATGATTATTCCTACAAAATTATTCTTCCTAACTACCTAAGGAAACCTCCACAAACTAAGTTTTACAGTACTTAATTTGTAATCACAAATAATCTTAAACTTGATATAACCTTTGCTAAGTCAATGATGATGACATGAGAAGGGGGCTAGGGGGAGGGGGGAGATGGCATGAATCTCCAATTAAAAGTAGGCTTAGCCTAGTGAATGCAATCCAAGATTAATAGGTGAATGGTATAAATGTATGGTTTAAATGCTAAAAATTAGTTAAGTGTAAAATGTTAAAAAAGTAACTAAATAAAAAATGCTGAAAACTTGTCTAAGTATGGAATGCATTATAAGCGATAGAATAAATTCTAAGTATAAAAAATGAATAAAATAACATAAAATGGTAGAATAGAAGATGCTATGATATGGAGGAAAGGTTTAGGCTTCCTTCTTAAAGAATATAATACTTTGTTGCCTAAAAAAATGAGTGTTTGCCTCCTAATGAGGGCCAAATTACAAGTGTTGAACAAAAACTTAAGTGGGATAAAACTAACAATAAAAACCTAATTTGTGTGTAAAATATGAGTTTGAAGAATAGAATTGAACCTTTGCAGGGTAAGGATATGGATGGAGAAGTTATAAGAATAATCTAGAATCAATTTTAGGCCAAAAAGGGCTATTTTGGCTAAGTGTCCTATCATTGAAGACTAACACTAAAAACTAAAACATTCTTAGTTTAGAGGGTTGATGTGGATTCTATGTCAATGTTGTTGTTGAAGCCTAGGAGAGCTATGTGGCCATGGAGCACATGGGTGATGCTGAGAGGTCTACTACAAGTGCTCTTGATCTCTCAAAATCTTAAAAAGTACTCAATATCTCAAGAAAAATCAATTTGGAATTTGTGATTTGATCTCATATTTATAGACCTCCAGTAGCCAATTTCAACTTAGGGTTATTAGATTTGATTTTAGAGTCAAGTGTAGTTCACTCAAAGTTGATCTAGAGTCCAAAGAGGGTATGTTTGATATTTGAATTTGGCAAGTCTAACAACCTAGAGAGTTGATGTTGACATTAGCATTATCATCACCAACACTTATAAAAATTTGAGCAATTTTGTCCAAGTGCTGGTCTAAGCCTTCTAGAGCTCCATTTGACACTCGAATTGATGCCAAATAATGTTAAAGAGCTTATGAGGCCAAGGGATGATGTCAAATGCTAAGTTGCAAGGTCCAGGAAGCATGGTGTAGGTTCTAAGAATGGTAACACTAACATCAACATTAGTATCATCCATACTTAAACAAAATTTTGTGGTTTGGACCAAGTTGAGGTTTTAAGCATTTGAGCTCTATTTGACATCTAAATTGAGGTTGAATACTATCAAGATGATGTCTAGCTTAGGACTATAGTTAAATGGTGATGGTGAAGGTCAAAAGTCACAAAATAAAACTCTAGAAAGTGCTAATGTTGGCATTAACAATGCTTAGTTAATTTTTAAGCATCTTGACCAAGTTGCAGTTTTGAGATTTTAGAATCCCATTTGACCTTTGAATTGATGTTGAATGCTACCAAGATAATGTTGAGAAGCCCAAAAGCTTGGAGATGTAGTTCTAGGTCGATTGTGCATGTTAATGATGTCATTTTGCAAGGTCCAAGGATGGTGATGCTAATGTTGATGTTGGCATTAGCATTAGCATTATCCATACCTACCAAAATTTTTAAATTTTGACCAATTTGGACTTTTGAGTTTTTGGAACCTTGTTTGACCCTTGAACTGATGTCAAATGCTGTCATGATGATGTCAAGGGGCTAGAAAAGCCTTGGAAAGGTGTTAGATGGTGAACTTAATGGTCAAGGGCCACAAAATATAGCTTTTTAGGTGCTCACACTAGCATCATTACCAAATTTAGAAAATTTTTAAACAATTTTTAAGTTAGAAATTCTAACTTTCAAGGTGCCCAAACTAACCCTGAATTGAGCCAAAATGATGTTTTTTAAGTATTGAGAAGCATATAGACCTTTGAAATGCTAAAAATCAGAGATTTAAAATGTCATGGAGATGCTCTTGTAGGTGTTAAAGCTAATGTTAATGCTAGTGTCAATGTTAGCATTATCTTCAAAGTTAGAAAATTTTAGCCTCAAGAGTTCTAGGGTCAAAATATCAAAATCCCCAAATGTGAACCTTGTTATATCATGAGAGCCTAGGATGCATCATTTGAGGTCCTATAGGGTCCACTTTGATGCCAAAATGTAGTTTTGTGTAGGAGATATGGACATGGACAAGGATATGGACATTGTCTACTCACACTTTATGATTTGTTGTATAATTTCATTCAAAGAATCTCAAAAGGTCCTATTCACATGATCATTCAAACCAATCTAAGATGCATAAACACTCAAAATACTAATACCTTTTTTTCTTAAGATAATTCTAATTCTTATAATTCTTATTACTATAGATGTTTTACTTTGTAGTTAAATGATATGATGTACAAGCACAATATTCAAGTCATTCATACTAGATACTATTTTTATTTTTTCTTACTTGTTAAGTTAGATAATGCTTTAATGTTGTAGCATGTGCTAAATACAAGATCATTGATGAGTGATGAGTATGTCTAATGCCCAACCATATAATCTACAATTGCAATAAACTGTATCTTAATTCATGAAAGTGATGTCATAACTTAAAATTTTATGTAGGTTTAATTATTTAATTTAATGCATGTATTTAATTAATTAATGTTGTTAAATGCGTTTTAATAAGTTATTGCTAATTTCATAAACTAAATAATAGGACTATATTGTTGTTGTTATTGTTCTACTTAAGTTAAAGTTTTGTATCCTTTACTTTTACTACTATTGATACTCAATTAGATATTTTGTATATTTTATAGTTAATTTTTAAGATCCAATTACTCCCAGAAGTTTTTCTTTTTATTAGTTATCATGCCTTTATAACCATTTGCTAGTGTATATTTTATTCTTTACTATGCATATTTTATACTTTAGTATGTATATGTAACCATGTCAAAGTCATAACCCTATATTACTTTTTGTCATGAAGTTGGTATTCTAAGTTCATGTTTAATTATAATTAAATATTGCATAAAATAGCTTTGCTAAAGAAGTGCCTTAGGATGATGTTCTACCAAGAATCTAATCTTGCCAATGTGTCTAAGACATTCCAAAATGATGATCTTGACCCTTGGTTTATTAGATCAAATTTATGGTGCTTAAAATATCAACTTTTTATTTTGTTAAAAATATCACATGAGTTTTGGCATCTAAATTATAGAGTTATTGATGAGTCATCAAATAAGCAACCTAATATTAGACTCTTGATATCGAATATGTGATATTGGATGGGCCAAGCAATATTGAACATGCAATGTTGGAGCCTATCTCATTGGCTATAAATAAGAGACAGGGGTGCTTGGTCTTGGGCATTAGTTTTTCAGTCCCTTAGCCAAACTATTGTAGTTTTTCTATTCTAGAGTTAGAATTATTTCTGAGTGCCCACAGTAGGAGTCATAGAGTGAACGGATCTTTATTCTAGCATTGTGTACCTAAGCATTGTGAACAAATCTTCTTATGAGAGTGCTTCACCGACTAGGTACGACACCATGAATAATTGGAGGTGGGGTGCACATGATGATCCGCCAATGCCCCAACAGTTTTGCATGGTATACACTCATCCTAATGATTATATACTAGACTTTACCTTTATCCTCCACTAGGATGAACAACTACGATGGTGTGATTGAGAAGGTAACATAGTACTACCTCCTGATCGCTGGATCTTGAGCATGCTTCTTCGTGCTCTCACACGAATTGGTATGCAACACTTACAATTAGAGTACGTTGTGCATGCATAAGATTCAAGAGATTATTAACCCATGGAGGCACAATGCTAGAGGGATTTACAATAGGAGAGACATTACAAATTCGTGAAGGGGAAGTGGTCTCAGGATGTCCCGTATGCCCTAAGTGAAAACGAGGGTGGTGAACTTGTCTCGAGAGGTTTTCCACAAAACGATGTTTCTCTCATTGACGGTGGTCAATGAGTTGTGTATCAGAATCTTCACTCAACTATTCATAACCTAGGTTCTAGTACTAATGGACATAAAGGATCCAAAAAAGGAACACAAACACATGACAATGACAGACATTCCGATCACAACCGCGATCGAGGTTGCGACCAGCAAAAAGAAGATGATAGGTGCCATCATGGTGTCCATCCACCTTCCTCTTCATTGTGTATATCTTCTTCCCCCTCTCCTTCGGGATCTAAATGTAGTCACAAAGGGAAAGAGCATGAGGATGATGGTAAGTGAAATAGAAATCACCGACAAAATAGTAGAGAAAGGGGGCAAGGGCATTCCAGAGAGACACATCATGAAAGAAGGGAGAGTAGGGAACAACATAGGCATCATAGACACCATAGACACCATGATCATGATGAACCCCTACTTTCCACCCAAAGTATGTTAGATATAACAAAGGCTATTAGGATCCCAATAAGGCACCAGAAAGATAGTAGGATCAAAAGAATAAATATGAATAACATCCCACGATTTGAAGGGGGATATAATGCTGATCCTCAAAACCATTTACAAGCATTTCATAACACATGTGCCTTGTAGAATATAGAAAATGAGTGGCAAAAGATAAAGTTGTTTCCACAAACACTGATTAAGGAACCAGAAAGTTGGTATTGGTCCTTATAACTAGAATCCATTCGTCAATGGAGTACCATGTTGGAGCTATTCAACAATAAGTATCAAACATACTCATGAGTGTCCAACCTACGTAAGAAAATCCAAGGATGGAAATAAGGAGTACACGAACCCTTAGATGCTACCATGGGCCAATATTATTCATTGCTACATTGTTGCCTTGGCCATGATTACTTGCAAAAGGAACAACTACGCCATCTCATAGATGGACTTAGGTACGAAACACGAAGAACCCTTAGAACTTATGCCCAAGGAAGGCTATTCGAGCTTAGAGCCCATCAAATACAAAGATTGTTGGAGCAAGTTGCCAAGGAGGAGGATGAGTTGAGGAAAAGAGAAAGTTTAGAGGAGTAGAACAAAGATCCTTCCCTCTAAAAGAAATAAATTAGATTTTGCGAAGATGAAGAAGAGTCACCACTTGAAGAGATGGTGAATAGAAAGACTTTGCCCATTCAAAAATTTGCATCATAAGTACCAAAAAAGGTGAAGTAAATGTGGAACTCCCTAGATGACAAATTTCAAACTATCCTAAAAATAGTAGAGGAGTCTAGAGAACAAAGTAGTGATCGAGAAAGAAGAAAAAAGAAAGAAGCTGAGTACGCATGTAACAAGGGTAAGGGAAAGGTTACCATCATTGAAGAGGTTATGGATTAGAACATGAACAATGATGACAGATGTGAGATTTGCTAATATGACCATCCTAAGGGATGTTGCCCAGTGTTGTCACATCTACAAGAGTTTGGGGTGTATGCACTAAACCCACGATTAAACAAATGGTAAACACCTAGAAGGTTACCTTATCCTCAAGGTAACCTAAGGCAGTTCCACCAGCCCTTGACATATTATCTGAGTGGAGGTCCACCACAAATGAATGAATAGTATCAATGGTGGAAACACTCACAATCATGGGGAATGCCACCACCACGTCAATAGTTCCCTTACCATCAACCTGACCCATACGGGTATTATGTTTAGTAGCCAATCTCTCCACGTGACTCTACTAGTCATGTTGCTCTTTAGCCTCAGTACTAGATCCTTGAGTACTATAGAACTTCTTCTTCTCAGGGTGATGCTCCACATACATACTATCCTTCTCATTTGTTTGCATCTCTTACACCCTCGGCTCCATTACCACCTACTCCAACTATGCAAGGCAAGCTTCCTACCTAATTGTAGCAATGTAACACTACAAGGGATGTCAATCTTCAACCTACTATTGGTTCAAACAACCGATCAAAGAAGAGACCTTTCTTTAGAACCAACAGCCCAACCAAGTCCTTACAACCACAAGCGACTAATTATCCAAACACCTTATCATCATTTGAATCTTCGAAGCTTCCTGTGAACCAAAAATTGCACTCAACACACAGTGTTATGTTAACCCATGCCATCACTGATTGGATTAAGGTTGGCCATCTTCCTAGGAAATTCTCTGATCTTAGATGTCCTCTTATTTATTTGCAAATTTCTAGAAATATGCCTTGTAAAGATATTGTGGATTCAGGTTCTGGTGTTAATTTAATCTCCTAAAAAATGTATAAAGCTTGAAACCTACCTCTGATAAAGAAGAGTAACATTCATTTAGAGTTGGCTGACCAATCCATCACTATTCCATTGGGACTAGTAAGAGGACATTGTCACCACTGTTTGTGGGTGGTCATATCCAGCTGATTTCCTAGTGATCCAAGTCAACAATTGCAAGGGGGACTTCCCAATCATAATGGGAAGAGCATGGCTAAGTATGATTGATGCATGCCAAGGAATATGTGATATTTCCCTAGAGATATCAAAAGAAAATGTGTTTGGGAAGATTGAGAAGAAGAAAGTTCCATGCATCACATACAGTGACACAGGGTACAACTACGTGCAGAAATCCTAGTTTGTACAACGCTTAACATTGCCTGCATGCAACCCGTATGCATAAGTAACTGACATACAAAGATGCTTGTATGTGGTAGCCATAAGGTAGGAAGGCACCCAGTGGCTAACAATTGACCTAGAGAGCAATTCCAACTAAGATCTTGACTTGTGCCTATATCGATAGCATAGATGCATTAGAGCAAGTCCATCACCAACTTCCAAGTACGGACACCAAAGATATCAACTTTGTGAAGTTGGAAATCCCTAACAAGTTTAAGAAAGAGCCCCTTGAATTAAAATTTTTGCCTACCAGTATGAAGTATGCATTTCTCAAGAAAGGAAAATCGGTAATCATTAATGCTAAGCTCGCTCCTCAACAAAAAGAAAGATTGCTGAAAATGATAAACAAATGGTAAAAATCCTTTGCTTGGTCATATCCTAAATTACCTAGAATAGATCCTAGGATATGCCAATATAGAATTTACACTGACCCCTTTATGAAGCCTTGACGACAACTGCAAAGATGACTGAACCCAAAGCTTAAGCAAGTAGTTAAGGAAGAGACTGAACAACTTCTAAAGGCTGGGTTCATCTACCCCATTGTTGATAGTGAATGGGTTAGTCCACTAGTCATTGTGCCTAAAAAAGGTGGTAAATGGAGGGTGTGTATAGACTTTAGGCTAATACACATGGAAACCTTTAAAGATCATTTCCCATTGCCATTCGTTGACCAAGTTTTAGATACCATTGCAGGGCATTGTTACTATAGTTTTTTGGATGGTTATAGTGGGTACAATAAAATTCAAATAGCACTAGAAGACCAAGCCAAAACTACATTCATAAGTCCTTGGGGGACATTTGCATATAGAAAGATATTATTTGACTTATGTAATGCTCTAGCAACATTTCAATGGTTAGTTCTTAGTATATTTCAGCCGTGAATAGGGAATGGTGTGAAGGTTTTTATGGATGATTTCTCCACCTATGGAGTGAACTTTGAATAAGTAGTGGACTAGTTAGAGAAAGTACTGAAACGAGGTGTTGAAACCAACCTAAGGCTCAATTGGCAGAAAAGCCATTTAATGGTCCAAGAGGGCATTGTATTAGGGCATAAAATTTTACAAACAAGGATGGGGGTAGATCCTAAAAAAATTAAAGTCATCCAAGGAATCACTTGTCAATCTGAAACTGTAAAAGATGATCAATCATTCCTTGGACATACTGGCTATTATAGATGTTTCATCGAGAACTTTTCGAAGATTGCAAAACCATTAGTAGAATTAATGAAGAAGGACGTACCTTTTGAATGGACCAAGGAATGTGAGCTAGCTTTCCAAACTTTGAAGTAATAGCGCGTAGAAACACCCATTTTACAAGCTCCTGATTGGTCCAGACCGTTCCAATGATAAATGATGCATCCAATTTTGCTTTAGGAGTCATACTTATATAGTTAGATGACCAAAAACATCCCTATTACATTCACTGTGCAAGTTGAAGTATTGTTGGTGCACAACTCAACTATACCACAATAGAAAAAGAGTTAATGGCTGTGGTATTTACAGTAGAAAAATTTAGGCACTATATATTACCCTATAAGGTATTTGTACACATGGATCATAGTGTGATTTGGTTCCTTATGAATAAACCAATGGTCAGCCCTTGCATCATATGATGGCTCATGATCTTGCAAGAGTTTGATCTTACGATGGTTGATCGTAAAGGCATCGAGAATGTTGTTGTTGATCATTTATCTTGGTTGTGATGGGACAAAAAAGAGGAAAAATACCCAATTTCTGATCACTTCCCTAATGAACTCCTCTTTGTAGGTGTAATAAATAATCAATCACCCATAGATACAAATTAGTATAGTAGCATTGTTCCTTATCTTCTCACACAAGAAATACCATAAGGGCTAGATGTTAGAAAGAAACAATAGTTTCTCCATCGAGTCAAACATTTCATGGAAATCAATGGATACCTTTACAATGTGTGTTCCAATGGCTTAGTCCGATGGTGTGTTCCCAATGCAGATCAATTACGAGTTCTCCAAGATGCTCATGAGGGTCCTTGTGGGGGTCATTATGCTGGGAGATGAATAACCATTAAAATCTTGCTTACGAGACATTATTAGCCTACATTATTTTGGGACACCCATCATTTTATCCAATCTTGTGAGCACTGCCAATGTGATGGGGGAATGACTACTAGAATGAAGGGTCCACAACAATGGATTCAGCCCTTAGAACCCTTTAACATATGGGGCATTGATTTTATGGGGCCTATTACACCAATGTCTAATGGAAAAGCATACATTGTTGTTACTGTTGATTATTTTACAAAATGGGCAAAACTATCTACCATTACCAACTATACATCATCTACTGTTGCATGATTTGTTCAACAAAAAATTGTAAACAGGTTTGGCATGCCTCGTGTACTTATTTCTAATAATGGTACACATTTTACAGGTGCGACTTTTTAGAAGTTGATGAAATGCTTAGGAGTCGAGCATAAACTGACTACACCATATCATCCTCAAGCGAATGGTCAAGCCAAAGTCACCAATAGGAAAATTACAAAAATTTTGGCATGAACCATTAGCGAATATAGGTGAGATTCGAGCACCAAACTAAATGATGCTCTTTGGGCCTACTTCTCCACATGGAAACTCCCTATAGGCTACTCTTCCTATGAGTTAGTGTACGGTAAATTTCTAACACTGCCTATCCAAGTTGAGCTCTGTACACTATCTACAACATGTGACCTTAACCTTGACCTCAGTCTAGCATAGAAAGCACAATTAATGAATCTTAACTTGCTAGATGAAAATCAATTAGTCACCCTATCATCCAACGAATTACGCAAGGCTTTCAACAAGTAACGTCATGACTTGAGAATTAGAAAAGTCAAATATCAACTAGGAGATAGGGTTCTTTATTGGAATCCTGCACATGTGCCACAACGAACTAAATTTCAAACGCTGTGGGAAGGACCTTATATCATTCATGAAAATTTTCCTTCAGGGGCCATGATGATCTATAAACCTAAACACCCAAATAAGAAATTATTGGTCAACATACAACAAACCAAACCTTTCCATGAGCCCAAAATAGTCGGTACTAACACTACCTCTATTGATGGATAGCCCTGCTCATTATTTTGGGTCTCCTCCTTCCAACTCAGTCATGGGGGAGATGGCTAGCAATGCTAATTATTCTAAGCTCTCAGTTTCTTTTGTCTTTTTTGTTTTACACATTTTTCATATTTACTTGTTTTTTTTACACCATTGTTAACATTTTTACTATTTCTTTCTCTATTACATTTTGTTTGATTTATTCTCACTCATCATATAATTAGTGCTCATGATGGTGGATTGTACTATAATAGTGTTGCTTATTAATGTTTGATTTTTACCTTTGACTTTTAATGTCGATGCTAACATATGGTTTCTTTTGATAAAACAAGCAATGAGTCCACGTCGTTCATTCATCCATTCAACTCTATAGTCTTCCTTTGTTTTGGAACTATACTATCCCTTTTTCTAATCAAACATATTAATGAATTTGTGGCTTGGTATTCTTCAAACCAAAGAAAGATTCAAATGGATTGAAAAGGGTGTGACTTCAAGGGGGTTTCGATGCATTTGTGTTGGCTATTCTCTTGGATACTTGGATGTTTTTTCATAAGTTTTCCGCCCTTTCATTGGTGACTAATATTAGGAAGTTGAAAAAATTAAATAAGTCTTTGCATGGTGTGGTTCCCACATATAAAAAAAAGAAGAAAAAAGAAAAGAAAAGAAAACTGGTGGCAATTCAAAGCATACCCCTTAGACATAATAACAGAACATGGGCTATAAGCACTAGTTATGACACTAGAAAGACATGCTACCCATTCTTGAAGGTTCCCTCTAACTAAGGCCCTTTCTCACTTCCTGCTTCTCCATTCTTCTCTTTTTGGGATGGCGGTTGCTCTATGGAAGCATTCTTGTTGCTTCGGGAGGATGGGTTGGTTAAGTGTTGATGCGAGGTCACTGGATGTGGTTAGTTTTAGTTTGGATTTGGCTGAATTTTATTAAGTCACCTTAACCACATAATACATAAGGGACTTTACACAACCTTTATTTTTGGATTCCATTCCATTCTCTCTTCTTTTTCCATATTGCTTCTCATATTCTACCTCATTGCTGGTTTTATGATTAGTCTATATTTTGGTTGGCGCATTGTTATTCTTTGGTAAATTCTTATGGGTACATTCTTAACTATTGTCTCCATATGTCATTCCTAGAGCCTACAGACTCTTTGATTTGTGGGTTTGTTAGGACATAAAGGGCATGAGGTTGCTTTGGGGAGGACCCACTGGCATTCCTTTTTGGTGTAATTGTTAAGTTCTTTCCCTTAAACATTTTTTGTAATCAACTATTTCTTGTTTCACCCCATCCATGACATCCGTTTTTGTTTTTCTCTTCCCTTCTATGCATTTTTATTGGCTTCACCATTGTTATTCCTCTTATCTTCCTTTTTCTTTCGTTTTCCATCCTATTATTACCGAAGGTTTGCTCTTAGTTGTGGGGGCCTATCACACATTTTTCCATTCCATTACTCATCACACCCCTACACCTTGGGTAGTTATCACTTACAAACCTTTAACCTAGTATTTGCCATACTCATACCCTAGCCAATGTGTTTCATATCAAGTCAAGGTACCAATTGCATTATATCTTATCTATCCTTTCTAATTCATGATTGTGTTGTGCATGTAGATGGTGATCACATGAACAATGAACTAGGATAGGAGGGAGCACTCAGGATGGACTGGAGCTAGAGCATTGGCACAAGGAACATGCTTAGCCATGTGGTCATGGACGAATAATGGTGTGCACATTTTTGACAACTGGCAGCAACACACCTCATTTTCTTTTCTCTCTCTCTTCAAGCTATTAAATGAGGGTTTGGATGTCATCTGTGTACAATGTTCACTACAATGGGTATGAACACCAATGTTGTAATATGGTTGTTAATATGTTCACTGGGCACTTTGAGTATGTCATTCCATGTCACTGTTAGTGTCATTCAGTTAATAATTTCATACCTTCCTAATATTTTGTAAGGAACTCAAGGACAAATTTTCATTTAGTTGTGGGGGTATGATGAGTCACCAAATAAGCGACCTGATATTAGACCCACGATATTGGATGCTCAATATCGGATATGAGATATCAAATGGGCCAAGCAATATCGAACACATGATGTTGGAGCCTATCTCATTGGCTATAAATAAGAGACATGGGCACTTGGTCTTGGGTATTAGTTTTTTAGTCCCTTAGCTGAACTCTTGCAGTTTTTCTATTCCAGAGTTTGAATTATTTTGGAGTGCCCACAGTAGGAGTCAGAGAGTGAACGGATCTTTATTTGAGCATTGTCTACATGAGCACACTTTTTGTCTGGAAATAAAGATGAACTTTGTGATAAACCTTGTAACATTCAAAATAGCTTACTTATTGCATTTAATGTTATTTATAGTTATTCAATGCTTTCATTAGTTAATTAATGTTATTTTTATAGAACTATTAATTCTCAACGAATTAGCACACTTAACATGACCACTTTGAGCATACGTGGAACACTTGGTAACCTAGTAATGACAAGCATTTGGTAATCCCAATAGTGTTACATTGGTTTAGGATGTGTCTGGAGAGTGGGAACGAATGCTGGTGTTAGGATTTGATTCATATTAGAGTTACAAAAAACCCATTAGTTAATTAAATATTTTCATTGCACACACTTAAGAGAATAAGATAGAAAATATAAATAAAAATAAAGATCATATACCTCGAGTTTACTTAACCATACAATTGTGCCTTACAAGTAAGCTTGGGAAGACAACGACTACATAACTCATCCTAGTTCTATGTAGGCACATAAGCACTTAATCCTTGGAGTTTGATGGGTTGCACGTGAATGCTCATATTCATATGGTTGAGCATAGGGATACCTCACTGCTCATCAGCTATGTCAACTAATGTTTGGATACGATTTCGACATGTGGATGCATAGTGTATTTAATATGGATATTGTAAGTTCAAATTGATTTTGATTTTGAGTCTCTATATATTTGTTACAAGTCTTTAGACCTTAAGGGCATTAGTTGGAAGAAGAAAATAGGAAATAGGCTTATGAAAATACTTATTGTTGGTACATTTTTTGCTATTTCATGGAGTAAACTTTATAAGGTTTTAGTGCTAGAAGTAAATTATTATTGAAAAGAAAGAAGAGCTTAAGAATAGAAGGAGATTCCATGCTAAAAGAAGAGAGGGTTTCTAAGCTAAAGAACTATGGACATATTAAAGCTTGAACAATGGTTTATGTTCCTTTAAGCATTTCCAGATTCCCATGTAGTAAGCTTGAAAAGATCTTTGGAATAATAGCTTTTGTGGATTATAAAATCTAGTTGAATGAACAAGCTTAACTTATTACTTTAAAATAAAATCTTTAGCTCTAGTTCCTTTTTGGATTTAGCACAGAAGCTATTATTCAATTTAAGTCATAAAATTGCAAAAATAATGAGATGAGCTATGCTAAGGATACTTGAAGTAGAAATTGTTTTAGCCATGGAAAACCCTGTGAGAAACAAGCTTCATTGCACTCACTTTAAACCTAATGCTCCCATTAACTGTAGTTTTTTTTCTTGTGGTCCTACCATTAGCTCCTTACAATAAGGATATGAGATTATGAAGGAAGAGAAGGCTTAGCAAGGATATTAAAAATCTAAATAAGAAAGGAAAGGAAGCTTCATAAGTCATTATCAATGTATCCAACTTATTAGGAGTGTTATGACCATAATGGCTTGAAGAATAACATAGCATAATTACATCGGCCTCATAAGTTATTTCAATCAAGATCTAGTATGAAAACCTTAGAGAAATGATGAAAAGTCTAAGTTGCAATATTTCATATAATAAGAAACAAAAACATCTCATAAGCTTTGTGGGATTGGTTCAATAAAGAGCTTTTGGGTATTCGTAGATTCTCATTTGATGAGATTCATCCATTTAGGTGCTTAAAACCTCATATTGATCTTTTAATGCCACCATTAGCTTTGCCACGTATCAGCTTTCCATGTCATCTTTTCTTCACATTAGCACACTATCGAGCCTATTCATAAGAATGATTTTCATCACTATAGACCCACTCTTTCACGTGGCAAGCTGCCATGTCAACATCTAGATTTAGATCATTTTTTTTATCTAGATGAGTTTTTCAGCCTCAGTCACGTCATCTTCTATCCATGTTAGCATGACATCAGCATGACTTTAGTAGTGCCATGATGACTTTGCTACTTCAGCTTCCCACCACATTAGCTTTTTGAGTTAGTTTGAAGGGTGAAATTTCTTCTCTACAAACTAGCTTTAGCATGGCTCCACATTAGCATGACATTAGTAATGTCATGTTAGCATATATATGAAACACCAATTTTCATCTAGATGAGTTTTGCTACCTCTGCCATATCTACATGACATTATTAATGACATTAGCAAAGCACCATGTTAGCTTGTAGAGCCAGTTTGTGAGGGTGATTTTAGCCTCTATAACTCTACCATGTGAGCATCAATGACATCATCGTGACATCAACACTATGCCACATCAGCATGTAGAGCTATTTCATGAAGTTAAAATTTAGTTGATGAACTAGCTTTGGCACATCAACACAATGCCACATCATCATCACCACTTCAACACCTCACTACATCAACAAGTGAAACTCATTTGTGAGGCCACATTCCAACCTCATTAAAAATCACATGGGCCTTGGTGCATTGAATCAAATCATTAAAAAACATGTTATTACAAGAAGCTACTCAATAGTTAGAAATTAAATATCTTTAAAACTAAATTCAATGAACCATGCTCTCTTAAGGGAATGAAATTATCATTGAAGGAGCTCAAAATGTTGAGGATTTGTAGGACAATTATCTAACGTCCTATATGAATAGGACACTTGGAAACTATAACATTTAATTTCTATGATAGTTGTAACAAATTTTAATTTTTCATGATGTTGTAACTATCGAATAGGGCACTTGGAAACTATATCATTTAATTTCTATGGTAGTTATAACTATCGAATAGGGCACTTGGACTGTATAGAGTAAGAGACTTGACAAAACATGAATCTTTAATAACTCATAGCATTCAACAAGGTTAGCTGAATTTCTATTATAATGGCTAGTTATAGTTTCATATACAAACCCAACCATTTCAACATTCATAATAGCAAACACACATTTAAGCTTAGTTTGCTTTATTAGCATTGAGTTTTTTTAGAGGTATCAGGGCCTTGGTGTTTCCAGAGACTAGCAACAACTTAAACTCAAGTTTGAAGGAACACCTTCGTTTCCTATGATCCTAGTCACAAGATCGACGTAAACATTGGCAGTCCCAAACGAGCACCAACACTTATGAAAAAAGTTGTAAATTATAACTAAATTTGCTTAATTGATAGTGGAAACTATGGAAATAGGAGTTTGGATTGATTTCCTATGTAATTTGATTTGTAATTGCATGTGCTACTTGGAAACTATTTAAGACCATGACATTGAGTAGTTGACGTAATGATGTGCGGCGAGGCATAGTTAAGACATGGGTTATAAAGTTTGTGCCATGATCATTGATGATGTTAGCAACAAGGCTATTACCAAGGCTTAACCATTAGAGACTCACTTAGGTCACTGAAATAATCTTATGTTATTAGTGAAGTTGTTTGAAGATTTGTTAGTATATTTTTAGTAGTAAGGGTAACCAAGACCTATCCTTCAAAGACTCCTGTGTTACATATTTAATATTTAAACTTTTGAAAATTCTTTTACATTTCTAGACTTTGAAATATCATTGAATATTTAATTGGAAATCTTTGTTTGACCTATATCCTAAGACTTTTGGTCAAAACCTTATCTGCTTCATGCATAGGAACATAAAATAACCTTTCTTATTTGAGGGGTTCTAACTCTTTGTACATTTTAATGTAGAGAGCATAAAGTATCTAGAAAAATGCCAAAATGGGATGGCAAGTGGGTCAATTTTGTATAATATGAATCCTTTAAACTTTGAAAATAATTTTTATATTTTTGTAGAATAGAAAACTTGTGTAGATTTTGAAGATGTAAACCATGTACCTAATTTTATAAATAAATAATAACGCATGTTATGAAATTTTTGTCTTTAACATCTTATTCCAAATGTCACAAGGATCATTTTTCATTTTGGCATGCACTAAATTTTATGAAAAATTGCTATTTTATTAATATTATTTTCTTTATTTATTTCATAAACTTCAAATATGAATAAATTTATTTCTAGAAGTTCAATTGAGGTAAAATAGATGTAGTTAGGATCATCTTCTTATGTACTTTGATTATTNTTGCAGCCATGGAGTCATATCGAAGATCCAAATAATCACCATCATCAGGCCTCGCTTCAGAAGAACGTCTCCTAATTAAGCCACAGTTCTCTACACTAGTTGGCCTTTTCCTCTTTTTTCCATCTATGTTCTCTTCCANTTTAGTAAATCAAGGTTAAGTCAAAATCCTAAGATGTTTTGTAATAGTTTTATTAGTTATTTATGAGCTTTTATAGATAATTAATAGGGGTGTTATGAGCTAGGTTGTACATCTAGAAGTAACATGGGTTAATCATAGGTCATCATATTTCTAGTCACATTCGTAGTGGACTCTCAATATATAATTAAACCTAAGGCACATGATTACTTATGTGATATGATCCATATGTCTAATTCTATATAAAAGAAAGACATTAGACTTAATAATTTAAATAACTAATAGTAGCTAGTAAATCCTAATCTAGTCTATGGCAATGAGTGTCTATTTTATGATCTTCTATCATGTTCTTGGATATTCACACTACTTGCTAGATCTACCAAATGCCTATTTGCTTGGATTATGAAGGTAATGCAAGTTTAATGCTCGAGATCATGTCACATTCATTCCACCATGATTGACATGCATGAAAATGTACATGCTATGCTAGGAAAATAATAAATAAATATAAGAAAATAAATGCAAGAAAGTGAATTTAATTAAAGTTAAATTGTTGTAATGTAAATAAATTAATCTTGGTCTTTATTGTCATTCATAGGTACATCCAAGCATAACTATTGAATAAGGACTCTAGAAAACTAACTTAAACATATGTTGTGAACACTTGGTTGCTACAATTGAAGAAATGAAATTGATAATAATGAGGTATTAGGCTAGTGGTAAAGACTCTTGATATAAAAGTTCCATGTTATAGGTTTGATTCTTATATCTTGGGGTATACTTATATTATAAATATTTTGGGGTTCCAACATTGCCCTAAAATAAAACTAACATAGTTTCCTTATAAATAACTAAAACTATGACCTGTTCACGAGCTAAATGCATGTATTTACATGTGAGGACTAACTAAGAGATGATGGATATGTGATGTAGCATCATAGAATTCAATGTTGTAGTAGTAATCTCATTGATGCAATGTCATAGCTAATGGAAATTATGATTTTCATCATTCATCAAGATACGGACTATTTCAACATTTTCAACAAAATGTCATTTTATCCTTAAGCTTCTCAACATAAGATATGTGATGTTTCATTAATCATTTATACATAAACATGTGATGGTAATCATTTGTAACTAATCTACTAATTTTGATCTACAATCTAAATAATATTCTAAAGTTTCAAGCTTTGTTAATATTCCATTGATTTTTCATAGAGCTAAATAATAAATTATTTTTCTTATTGATCTTATTATGCATACAAAATCTATTTTCATATTTTTGTAATCTATGCATACCTTTTTTTGTTGAAATCAATCTTCTTAATCCTAAAAAGGAATTAGTGTTGCAATCATATGGAAAGACTTATTAGGCTTGCTACAAACATCTTTGGCTTAGGCCACTACCCCTCTCTATAAAGTGGGCATTAGGGATAGTTACGCATAGCTTACGTTTGGTCCTTATTATTATGTCATGCTATCTTGGGTTATGTGGTATTGTGATGTTGATGAAATATTTGATATGAAGAACTACAATACCATAGCTCACTATACAATGTTGGAGATACAATGTAGTGGACCATAGTCATGCTTATAAATATGAGCTCATCATCACATCCAAGAATAGATTTTTTACCAACACTTAGCAAAATTATTGTAGTTTAGTTATGTAAATTTAGAGTTAGTTGTGAATATTTGAAGTGTGGTGATTAACAGTTGTATGACATCTTTATTCGAGTGGATTGCTCCTAGACATAATTCATGAATGACAATAAAGATCAAGATTGTTTCTTTATTATTATAGCATATCACATAGAATATATTTACTTTCCTCTATTGTTCACTTTTACTATGTCATTTACATTCCCAACATCTTTTAATATTATGATGTTTGCTAGTAAGGTGGAATGAGTATGACTAGTTTTGAGTGCAAAGTATAATTGTTTAGTAAGCTAATAGTGACTTTGCTTGATTCACTTAATAGTAAAGTTACTTGATGCTCCTAGTAACAATTACATCAGCCCATGACATGTATGAAAAAGCAAGAATGGATACTTATCTCCAATACACTAGAATAGTTTTATATTTTCGTTATACTTAGTAATAGAATTTACATTCATTTTCATCATGTTTACACTTAGCACACTTAAGAGCCAATGACATCATTAAATCATATACCTCACTAAGAGTTAAATTACATGTTCCACACTTCATTAACTCTAAGTAAGAATACAATGATCGTGAACTTCTTATCAACTTACTAGTATACTTACATTGGTCATTTATAGATTATGATCCAGTCGTGTGTGAATGCTTGTGATTTTTATGAATGAATATTGGAATCATATGCCACTCATCATTGGTACCATTGCTGAGGATGTGTTAATGTTTTCTAGTTAGTTGATCTTACATAATTCATTGTATCAAGTACTATCAAGTTAATATTTCATAGAATAATTTTTCAAAACATACACACATTTAATTGTTAACAAAATTTAAAAAATGACTTCCATATCTGAAGTAAAATCTTCACTTGCTATTTGTCTTAACGAAAGTAATGATAGAAACTATAATGAAGAAAATTTGATTAAACTGATGCAAAAAAGAATACCATGTATTGATGTTAATTCTTCTTATTCTAAGTTCACATTCATTTTCAATCAAGATGAATAATTTAGATAGAGGAACTTATAGGGAAATATTTTCTTGCCACTAGAATGCTCACCACTATCTATGCTTCAACCAGTCCTCCTAGAAAAAATCTTGATCATGCACAAGAAGGGTACCAAGTTATCAAGAATATGACTAGGCCATATCAACCAACAAAGGCTCAAGCAAGAAGGGTTGCTATTATGATAGAAAGATATGAATAGGGGAAAGAAAAAAGTGAATCATAGATGATTATTCTTACCAAGAAAGAGGATGAACCATATAAAGCTAAAAATTCTTACTAGACTCATAGATCCAATTTTCAAACACCACTGATATATATTGAAGATATTATAGAGACAAAATTACATTTAGATCCTACAAAAACTCTTGGAAGAGATGAGGAAAACTCTAGACTTAGGGGAAATTCAAGGCCTAAGACCTCTGACAAATTTAGAAGAGATGAATCAAGGAGTCATAGGAGGAGAACTAGCCAACATCATTCTCTAAATTTCCCATCCTCTTCATCATACTCATCAATAGACTCTAGTAGGAGAGAGCAAAGATCAAGGGATTATAATAGAAAATGGAGAAGGGATCATAAGAGACATAGTAACAAAAGAAGATATCTTTATGAAGAAGACAATGAAAGAGGAATTAGACATATAAGAAGAAAGCATTATAAGCATTAGAGTGGTCATCACTACATCAAAGCATACAAACTTGAAGATTATGAAGAACCCCTACTAGTTACCCAAGGCATGATTAGCATCAAGGGAGCAAAGTACATACTACCAAGCATTTAAGGGATGGCTACATCAAGCAATTTTTCATGAATAATATTTTGAAGTTTAATGAATGATATAATGCAAATCAACAACATCACCTTTAGACTTTCCACAATGCTTACGTCCTACAAAACATAAAAAATAATTAGCAAAAATTAAATTTGTTCCCCATAATACTCAAAAAGAAAGTAAAAAGTTGGTATAGATCCTTAGAACTAGAATCAATCAGAAGATGGAGTACCACGCTAGAGCTCTTTAATGATGAATATCAAAATTATTCCATAGTTTTAAACCTAAGAAAATAAATCAAAGGACGGAAACAAGGGACACATAGATGCCTAGATCATGGATTTTCCCAAAGGGAACAACTATGACACATCATCAATGGGTTAAGGACCCTTTGAGTATATACCCAAGGAATATTATTAGAGATGATAACTCATTGAATTTTAAGATTATTGGATCAAGTAGCAAAGAAAGAAGAAGAATTGTATGAAAGAAAATTAGTCAAAGAATACAACAAAGACCCTACTATTAGGAAAATATATTTAAGGATTTGTAAAACACAAGAAGAAGAAATATTAGAAGATGTCATTTAATAAAAGATCCTACCTATTCAAAAATCAAGAAATGATATTGCAAAAAAAGGTAGAGAAAATGTAGGATTCTATAGATGAAAAGTTTATAAAAATAGTTAAGATAGTAGAAGAGAAAATTGAATGAGTATTCATTAGAAATAAGGATAGGCAAAAAAGCGAGATAACGGACATGATAGTTATAAAAATAAAGGAAAAATTGTTACAGTAGAGGATTTTATGGACTGAATTTTTAAAGATGACAATGGTTATAAGGTATGCCAATATGAACATCCTAAGGGATGTTGTTGTTATAATCAGATCTAAAAACAATTAGATCTGAAAACATGCTACAAATGCTCTAGAGAAATTATTAGAACCCTACAGATCTAAATAAATTATTAGAGGCAAAATATTGCGCTGTAGTAGGTCAAGAAACACTATAAATCACTCTCAAAATGTTCTAAACTCTAGCAAAAATTTGCTGTGATAACAAAATGAAAGCAGAATGAAAATAGTAAAAATAGCACAAGAACATAGAGAGTTATGTGGTTTAGGCCCTTTTTACTCTACTTCCACAACAAGGTTGATCTACCTTCTATTCTTCTCAAATCTTTAGGACACAAGCCGTCCTTGTAACTTTTCCAAGCACCCAATGTGTTATTCCAACAGATCTCAGATCAACACCAACAAGACTTACGTCTCCATGGTAAAACCTTGATACAATGCTTTCACTTCAAAGCATACTGTAAAGGCTATCCCAAGCCTTCTATTTATGAAGAAACATGAGGACCAAACCCCAATCCTAATACATGTGGGATAAACCACCAAGCCTCCTATTTATGAGGAAACATGAGGACCAAACCCCAATCCTAATACATATGGGATAAAACACATCCCCACATCAAATACACCATAAAAGGAAATACAAAAATTAATGTATTTGTCTTTATTTTTCCAACAAACTCCCCATTGAAGACAAATCCAACCAGCTTTTAAGAGATGTGCACTTCTGATTAAGCTTCAGTTATCCCAAGCTTCTTTCTACAGAAAGTGTGTTTTTTAGCTACCACTGGTTTTGTTAAAGCATTAGCAACATTGAGCTTTGTATGGACCTTTTGAACATGCACCAAGCCATCCTCTATGATTTCTCTTATGAAGTGGAATCATACATCTATATGTTTTGTCCTAGCATGAAAGGCAGAATTCTTTGCAAGATGGATTGCACTCAAAATATCACAAAACAAAACATACCTTTGTTGTTTTAATCCAAGAGACTGCAAAAATCTCTTCATCCATAACATCTCCTTGCATGCTTCTATGAGGGCTACGTACTCTAATTCAATTGTAGATAAAGTTACTAGTGGTTGTAGACATGACAACCAACTCACTGCTGCACCACCAAAAATAAATGTGCACCCTATAGAAGATTGTCTTGTATCATGATCAACAATAAAGTTTGCATCTACAAAACCTTCAATGTGTAGATTAGCATCTCCAAAACATAAGCAATGCACTTTTTTGCCCTTTAAATATTTTTAAATCCATTTGACAACTAACCAGTGATTCCACCCATAGTTGGTCATAAATCTACTAACTACTCCAACGGCATAAGCAATATCAGGAATCAGTGTCTGATTTTAAAGTACCTTTAAGCTTGACCAGCCAGTGTGTCCAAGACGTCTATGTCACACTTCAAAATTTTTTGTATCAAATACTATTGCAATAGAGTTGCATGAATCTGCCATCAATGTATATAAGCTTCCCTCCTTCTTTACTTTCAAAATGGTCATGATTCCTCTGGAAATCCTCCAATGTCCACCTCCACTACTAAAATTCAGACCTGAATCATCTAGCTGTGGAACTAAAATCAACTTCTTTGTAACGTTAGGAACATGTCTAACGTTATCTATTGTCACCTTTGGCATCCCTGCTTGTTGCAAACTTATACTTCTAATTCCAAGAACTTTTAAAGATTTTCCATTAGCAGCATATACAAAACTATATTCAACTTTATGATAAGATGCAAAACAAGACTTATCTGGACAAATATGAAAGGAGGCATCTGAGCCAATTAACTAGATGTCACTACTACATCCATCTTCCACCATTGTACATTGTTCTTGAATAAGAAAACTAACGTTTTCATTAGCTACATGTACCTTTGATGTTCCTTCTTCTGACTTCTTCTCCTTTCCTTTATTTTTCTGTGCTTTCCATGCAAAGCAATCCTTCTTTAAATGACATTTCTTCTTGCAGTACCAACACACTTGAGTTTGAGTTCTGCCATGTGATACTCCTCTGTCCATGCTTTTTCCTCTACTTGGGAAACGTCTCCTACTTCTACCTCTTTCCTCTACTACATGAACATTTCCAGATCTAGAAGACTAATATACTCTTCCTTCTGAATCCTAAAGTGTAAACACAACCTATTCAAATGTCATAGATGAAACACTCATAGAAGTAGTAATTCATGTCACAATTTCAAACCAGGAATCAAGTAAGAATTCTAACAAAGCATAGGATTTAACTAAATCTGGAATAACAATTTTATATTCTTTCAACTTATTCAGATTTCCTATCATCTCATCCAAATGATCTTGAAAGGACACATCAGATCTCTTCTTGCATCTAAAAACTTTCTGATAAATGTGAAAGGTATTCAAACCTGATACTTTGTCAAACCTATTCTTTAACATTTACCACAGATCATGTAGATCCATATCAGGTTTTATTGAGGCCAAAATCTCATTACTTAGGGTTGGATAAATGAAAGATAATGCTCTAGTCTTAATTTCCTCCAATCAACATTTAACATTCCTGCTAGTTGAGAGGGTTCTAGGGCCTCTTGGCACTCCTTTTGTGCTAAAATAGCCTTCATCAAAATGCTCCAAACATTCCAGTTCCTTCCTACCAATCTTTCTGTTGTTTGCAGCCTCTTCATATCTTTAAATCTAGCTCTGATACCAATTGTTATAATCAGATTTGAAAACAATTATATCTGAAAACACACTACAAATGCTCTAAAGAAATTATTAGAACCCTACAGATCTGAATAAATCATTAGAGGAAAAATATTGCGCTATAGCAGGTCAAGAAACACTATAAATCACTCTCAAAACATTCTAAAGTCTAGCAAACATTTGCTATGGTAACAAAATGAAAGCAGAATGAAAACAGTAAAAATAGCACAAGAACACAGAGAGTTATGTGGTTCAGGCCCTTTTTACCCTACTTCCACAACAATGCTGATGTGCCTTCTATTCTTCTCAAATATTTAGAACACAAGCCATCCTTGTAACTTTTTCAAATACCCAATCTGTTATCCCAATAGATCTCAAATCAACACCAACAAGACTCACGTCTCCAAGTTAATACCTTAATACAATGCTTTCACTTCAAATCATGGGATGCGATATCGCAGCAGCCCCTACAATATCGCGTACGTGATATCGCAATCCGTCGCCAAATCTATAAATAAGAGGCAGCATTCCCCTTGTTTTCCATCATAGGCTAGAAGTAGAAAAACTCTGGCAGATTGATCACTCCAGAGATAGAATATTTTCCATGTGCCCACAGTAGGAGTCCCCAAGTGAACGGATCTTTATTCGAACAGCTTTGTACCTGAACGTAAGTTGTGTACAACAATAAAGATGAGCTTTGTGGATAAAGCTTACAGTGCATGGAATAGGATTTATTACATGTTATTTCTTACTTGTTATTTATTACCTACATTAGTGCAGCATGAGTACGACTTGGTTACGAGCACTGACTAATGTGTACTACTAATCAAGGAATCAGCTGCTCATCGCAATTAGTCTCTCTCACCCTCAACTCCTAGAATGCGGGATGAGTACGACTTGATTACGAGAATCTATGGATGTGTACGGCTAGTCAAGGAATTAGCTGCTCATCACGTTTAGGCTAGTTAAGTGCCTCAGTACGACCACTTCGAGCACGTGCGTTACATGTATTGATCCTAGTAACGATTAACGTTTGGTAGCCATAGTTGCATAGTTTAGGGTGTGTACGATAAGTGGGAACGGATGCTGACGCTAGTTAATTTAGACTTAGTCCTTAGTTAGAGTTAGTTAGCTTTCTCAACCCTTCACCTCAATAGCTTAGGAGGAAAACACATAAAAGACTATAAAAATCATATACCTCGGACTTACTTAACCATACACCGTGACAACTACAAGTAAGTATGGGAAGACAACGAATGATTAACCCCAAGTGTTCCATCGGGCGTGTAGGCATTTAGTCTGCGGAGGTCGATTGGATCGCGCATGCTACGCTCGTTTTGTATGGTTGAGTGTAGGGGTACCTCGCCACTCATCATTGGTGCCATTGCCAGGGACTAAGTGTTTGTGTGTCATATAGAACATAAGGATATCATTCACATCATTGTGAGCCTTAACAAACCTTCGAGTTAATCAAAAGAAAAAGTTTTATAATGGTGAATTAGCACACCGATAACAATGGCTTCTTCTCATAAGAGCAACTCACCACCTAAGGACCATACTAGAGACAGTCAGCAACATAAAACACATAACCAAAATTAGCCGGTGCATCAACAATATAAGATGACATATACCCATCCTGATGAGTATATTCCTAATTTTACTTTTATTCTCCATCAGGACGAATATTTGCGATGGAGAGATTTTCAAGGTAACATTGTGTTATCCCCAGATCGATCAATCTCTCGCATGCTTTTTTGTGCCTTGGCACAGATAGGCATGACTAAATTAGTTGCTGAATACATTGCGAAAGATTTTGACATGAGGGATTATTATCCCACAGATACCCAACGTATGAGAGAATTAAGGCAGGAGAGCCAACATGCACTATTGAAGGGCAAGGTTCCGCATGTCCTTAGTGAAATAGGAGATGAGGAACCCCTTATCATAGGTTCTTTAACAAATGATGTTCCCCCTCCTAACGATGGTGAGGAGGTTAGGTATTAGAATCTATGATCAATGATACATAACCATGGTTTTGATGCCCATGAATGCCAACTATTCATAGAGGGAACAACCACTTATGCTAAGGATGAGCACTTAGATCGTCACCACGATCGGGACCGTAAAGGGAAGGCAAGAAACATCATCATGGTGATGGTTCCCCTTCTTCTTTTCCTTCTTCACATCACTCACCCTCTCCTTCCACATCTGGGTACAGCCACCATGAACATAAAGGTGAGGATAAAAGTAAACAAAACAAAAGACCTCGACGGGAAAGTTGAGAGAGAGGACAAGGGTAAGGACGTAGGGAGAGTAGGGAACAACGCAGACATCACAGGTGTCATGAAAGAGATGACCATGATGAGCCCCTACTCGCAACTCAAAGTATGCTTGACATAACGGAGGCAATTAGGATTCCCACAAGGCATTTAAAAGATGGTCGGATCAAACAATTAGACATGAACAACATCCCACGATTTGAAGGAGGATACAATGTTGATCCGCAAAATCATTTACAGGCATTCCACGATGCCTGCACCTTATAGAATATAGAAAATGAGTGGCAAAAACTTAAGTTGTTCCCAAGGACACTCACGAAAGAAGCAGAGAGCTGGTACCGATCCTTAGAACTAAAAACCATCAGGAGGTGGAGTATGATGCTAGAACTGTTCAATGCAAAGTATCAGACGTACTCCAAAATGTCCAATTTGCGTAAGTAGATCCAAGGCTGCAAACAAGGTACATATGAACCCTTGGATGCTGTCATGGCCCACTACTACACATTGTTACATCGTTGCCTAGGCCATGGATACGCTTAGCGGGATCAACTTTGCCACATCATGGATGGGGTAAGGCATGAAACTAGAAGAACCCTTGGGACTTATGCCCAAGGGAGACTCTCACAACTTAGAGTCCATGAAGTGCATAGCTTGTTGGAACAAGTAGCAAAAGAAGAAGGTGAGCTATGCAAAAGGGAAAGTGTGGAAGAATACAACCATGATCCCTCCCTTCAAAAGAAGGGAGTGAAATTTTGTGATGAAGAGGATGAGTCACCACTTGAAGAGTTGATGAATAGAAAGACATTGCCGCTTCAAAAACTCACAACTGAAATACAGCTAAGGTAGATGATGTATGGAGTTCCTTAGACTCTAAAATTGAAAATTTCTTAAAAATTGTAGAAGAGTCTAAGGTAGACAAAAGTAGTGACAAAGGTAAGAAAAAGTGGAGAGATTCAAGCCCTGCACATAACAAGGGTAAGGGGAAAATCACTAACTCTGATGTGGCAATGGACTCTGACACAGACGATGATGGTGGATGTGAGATCTGCCACTATGACCATTTGAAGGGATGTTGCCCCATCATCTCACATCTATAGGAGTCTGGGGTGTATGCGCTTAATCCAAGACTCAACAAACGGCAAACACCCCAAAGGTTACCTTATCCACAAGGTAACCCAAGGTAGTTCCACCAACCACTAATGTATTATTTAAGTGGAACTCCACCACAGTCCATCGAATAGCATCAGTAGTGGCAATACCCACAGTCATGGGGGATGCCATCACCAAAACATCAGTACCCTTACTGGAAGCCTGACTCTTATGGATATTATGTGTAGCAGCCGATTTCTCCAAGTGACTCTATGAGTCACACAACTCCCAACCATCACTACCAAGTTCGGGAGTACTTTAGAAGGACTCCTTCTCCTCTGGGAGACACTCCATACCCATACCATCCTCCTAATCCATCCACACCTCTTCTACCACGAGTAGTTCCCATAACACCTCTTGCTCCAACAATGCAAGGGAAACTTCCTCCTCAACCGTAGCAACATCACGCTGCGAGAGTTGTAAATATTCAACCTACTATTGGTTTTGACAACTGTAAAAAGAGAAGACCCTACTTCAGAACCAAAAGCCTAGACAAACCCTCGCAACAACAAGCGGTTGAGCCCATGTACACTCCTTCATCACCATCTAACACTTCGGAGCACCCTTCCATCCAAAATCAGAGCTTAACGCATACGATTATGTTAACGCATACTGTAACTAACTGGATCAAGGTAGGTCACCTTCCCAGGAAACTAAGTAACCCTGGGAGTCCCTTAAATGTATTTGCAGATCACTGAAAATGAACCACATAGGGCTCTTCTTGACTCAAGTTCTAGAGTTAACTTGATTTCACAAGAGATGTATCACACCTGAAACCTGCCACAACTTAAGAAGAGCAACATTCAACTAGAGCTGGCAGACTAGTCCATCACCATTCCCTTGGGATTGGTGGAGGACATTATTACCACTGTGTGTGGTTGGTCTTACCCAGCTAATTTCCTAGTGATTGAAGTAAACAACAATGAAGGAGACTTCCCAATTATAATGGAAAGGACATGGCTTAGTATAGTAGACACATGGCTTAGGATCCACGATCTTTCCTTGGAAATTTCTAAGATAAACATTTGTGGAAAGATCGAGAAGAGGAAAGTTCCATGCATCACATACAATGATTCATCAGGTGATGACATGGAGGAAATTCATCCATGTAACAGGTGTGCTCTTGAAACTTTGAACCAAATATGCCTGTATGTAGCAACCACACAACAAGTAGTAGACACCACGTGGTTGACAGCTTCTCAAAGGAGTAGACAAATATGCATGTGAAACACCACAAAATGATGTCCTTTGGTCTCAAGAACGCTGGAGCCATGTATCAAAGAGTGATGACATTTATCTTTAGCGATTACATATTACACTCACTCAACGACTACGTGGATGACATTGTAGTTAAGTCAAAAACAGAGGAACAACATGTACAAGATCTCAACTTAGTATTAAAACGTTGTCTGAAGTATGAACTGAGGCTTAACCCAATAAAGTATGTCTTCGGCGTCAAAACAGGCAAAATGCTTGGATTTATAGCATCAGAGGCAGGAATACGGGTGGACCCCGATAAGGTTAAGGCCATAACAAACCTGAAACCACCAGGCAACCTTACCGAACTTCGAGGTCTACAAGGTAGATTGCAGTTTATCAGGCGCTTCATAGAAAAACTGACAGACAAACTAAAACCTATGAATCACCTATTACGCAAAAACATCCATTTTGAATGGACTCCGCAGTGCCAAGAAGCATTCAAGAAAATCAAAATAGCACTTGCTCGACTGCCTACAGTTTACCCGCCCAAAAACGATAAATCATTTTACATCTACCTTGCCACTTCGGAATCGTCAATCGTGTCTATGCTTTGCCAGAAACAAGATGATGGAATCGAAGTCCCTGGATATTACTTGAGCCATGCATTAGTTGCCCACGAGAAAAAGTACAACGATGTGGAGAAGTCATGTTTAGCTTTGGTCTTTTCTTTAAGAAAATGGCGACATTACCTCTTCCGTAACCAGGT
>MNCI01011117.1:0-35708 GCA_015680685.1 Gnetum montanum | reverse complement strand
CGAATATTTTACGAAGTGGGTAGAAGCTGCTCCCCTTCGCAAAACCACATCTAAACATGTGTGCAATTTCATCCTCGAAAACATTGTAACCCATTTCAGCATTCCCATGACAATCATCACTGATAACGGGCCACAATTTAGCAGTGCCGAGACCAAAACCTTTTGTGACAGTCTGGGGATAAAACACTCGTTTTCATCCCCTTACTATCCTCAAAGCAATGGGTAAGCAGAAGCAACAAACAAGACAATTATTGCAATACTTAAGAAAATGCTTACCCAGAGCAAAAGAAAATGGCACGAACAATTGGTGTACGCATTGTGGGCATACCGTACTATGCACCGGACGTCAACAGGTAAAACACCATATAGTCTGGTTTACGATTCAGAAGTTGTTTTACCTTTGGAATTGCAGGTACCATCTTTAAGGATCACACTTTCCGGGCTCCTTGACGACGGGCAGAACAATGATCTACGCATCATCGACCTGGACTCGGTGGAAGAGGAATGCATGCGCGCACTTGACCAAATCGAATGATACCAAAAATAACAATGGCAACGACATCAGCATAACATCAACAAGCACCCTATCAAAGAAGGCGACCTTGTGCTTAAGGCCGTTCGGGAACACCCGGACAAATTCTCAGCTAACTGGGAAGGGCCTTACTTGGTTACTAAAGCATTTGACAACGGAGCATTCAAACTAGCTGACATGGAAGGAAACGAGCTTGCCAATCCAACCAATCATGTGTTCTTGAAACCGTTCTACATTTAAGTACAAGCTCAGGTACGTGCAAGTCCTGGAATCATGACTATAAACTGATACCACAGCTCATCCTGGAATCATGACGGTAAACTGATACCACAGAAAAATCTTAGGTTACGACTTAAAACTGACACCACAACTATCCTAGAATCATGACAATAAACTGATACCCCACAGTGTCCGCAATGATGATAATCTAGCACCCGTCCGGCTTGACAGTAAACTGCCACCGTCACAACCATCAGAGTCCGCTAAGACTATAAACTAGCTTACCTCTGCATGGTCCGCCAAGACTAGAAACTGGCAACGTAACGTCCGCCACAATGCTAAACGGGCAATGTCCAATGAGTTACGACATAAAACTAACCCATGATAGTCCGCTAAGACTACAAACTAGCATGTTCATATCCGGCTCTTCACTCCATAGCCACACTCATTCATCAGAATCACTACATCGCTCACCGGTACACAATCTCATCAACGTCGCTGCCATTCATACACAGTGCTCAGAATCTCCTCCAGTATTTTTGTTCCATCTATAGCCGTTCAAATATGAGCTCGATTATTCACCCATGGTTTTCTTATCTCCTTGGAGTTGTGTTTGCAGGATGACACCCCGAAGTTTTTGCACAAGAATGCACCTCATCACAAGCAGCAAGATGGGACAATGTTCACAGCACACATGACGAGACTAAATCAAACCGTTCACTAGTACATTCCCATTCCCGGTATATTCACTATCTGTTTACCAACCTCCGATACACCGAATACGTTCAAAACTTTGAGCACACTGTTGCACATTGTAACACGTTACAGCAGTTGCAACACACGGCTTGGCACCTGAGCATGAGTACAAGATCCACGCAAATCTCCAAAAAAAAGAAAAAAAAAGAGCGAGACCCTTGGCACTTCCCATATAAGCCCCAGGCGGGAAGGCAGTTGTCTCGAAACCAAGTACTCATGTCCAAAATGGTGAAGAAGCATCCAGTTGCATGACTTTGGCTATCCACCAATAGGTCCCCCTAAACATTAAACACGGGCCCTATTCCTCCAAAGAATGTAACACATCCTCCCGTGGCTTTGGTCTTGCCAACAAGTTCTCTTGAATACTAACCAAGAGCCTTGTTCCGCCAAAGGACGCACATCGCATGTCTGAATTCCGAGTCTGCTAAACAATGGCTATTGACAAGGACCAGCATGCCGCACACCTGAGCATCCCATCTCCCAGCATAATTCCTTGGGGAGTCACCAATCCCCACAATGACTTTCCTCCTACCAGCTACAAATTTCACTTTTTCGATCCCATGTACTACTGAACACGGTGCGATGACGTCTAGTCAAGTGGCAAAGAACAAAGTCTATATCAGGTTGCTTGTGGTGTTTTGCACTTCTTTGTCGACGCTTCTCAGGTCGATTCCTCCAAGCGTCAACAAGGAGGGGCCAATGAAACATGACAAAATGTCGAGCTTGGTACTTCTCCAACAAGAAGCAGGTCCCTAGGACCCATGGACAACCACGGCTACATTTGGTGTCACACATTGCAACTTTGGGATCAAAACGCTTAGTTTTCACTATGCAGTACCAGCGTATACGCCCAGCATCAACAGCGTATACGCCCAGTGTATACGCCCAACATAGACATCCAACTTACACGCCCGACGTACACTTCACATGTACGCTTGGCGGGTACGACAAATGTTTACGCCCGACATGGAATCTCCAAAGACAGAATGAAGATAGCACCGAAGAGCAAGAATTGAAGCAAGTAGGTAACCATCAGCGTACATGCCCGGCATATATGCCCAGCCATTGTCAGCATATACACTCAGCGTGTACGCCCAGCGTCCATAGCATCTCCACCCAAGTTCACACATGCCCAACACGTCCAGCGTATACGCCGGCCTGATGTTGTGTATACGCCCCGTGTATACGCCCAGCAGATGTAATATGTTGTATATTTGTAAATTGTATGCACCCGGTCAACGCGCCACGTGTCTCCTAACCTAAGTCTAGCGTAACAACCGGTATAAAAACCCCACTTTTCCACTTCATCCAGGTTGGTTGGCAAAATCCTAGAGCATACCCAGGAGCAATTACGCTACACGCCAAAGCTAAAACCCTCTTACGCTGGAAAGCCCTGTACGCCGTGAACACAATCTCTATGCTCCGCCTACCGTGCGAACCAGCCGAGTCATCCTTGCATCCACCAGGGCTTTTCGTCCGCCTTATGTTCCATCATAACTGCGTTAGACCGGTGCACTGTACTTTCGCTCTGTAATACCATTGTTTACATTTTACGCTAATTTCTTACATGTGTTTCTATTTACGCTCGTCTACATTTACGCCCTATCCGCATCTATTACACTGTTTACACTCTCGTTTATGCCCGTTACACCGTTTACGCATAACCCAGCGTGTAGCACTTCGGTATACGTTCGGGGAAATCCTTGTCTGATCTGCGTGCGGACCATCCAAGGTACTCTACCTTCGTGCATTCCAGCTCGCCCTCAGGTGAAGGTAGGGTCTTCTATGCACGCCCTGCGATCTCACGGTCTCTGTTTCCTTCCAGATGGAGACCGACGATTTCAGGCGGTACAGCATGGAATGAACTGAGGAAACCCATGCCAACAACGAAGGTATAGATACANTTTTTTGATTTTTGTTTTACATGTTTTTATTTTACAACATTTTTTTCTTACACATTTTTGTTTTACAAATTTCTTTAACTTTTCTTGTTTTTGTTTTACAAATTTCTTTAACTTTTCTAGTTTTTTTTTACAACATCATTATACTTTTCCATTTTGTGTGTGTGTGTGCCATCCACCCTGTAAGTTTGTCCCATAATAAGCATTCTTCATGATGGTATGAACTGTTTTCATATTGATTGCTAATGTTTGGTTTTTATCTTTAAGTCACAATGTTGATACTAAGGTATGTTTCTTTTGATATGGCAGGCAATGAGACCACTTCATCCATCCATCCACTAGTTTCTATGGTCTCTCTAGACTTGGAAATGTATAGTCCCCTTCTTAACAAGAACTTAAATGAATCAGTGATTGGGCATTTTTCAAACTAAGGAAGGACTCAAGGATTGAAAAGGGTGCGACTTCAAGGGAACTTGATGCTTTTGTGTTGGTCATTCTTTTGGGTGCTTGGATTTTTTCTTCTTGAGTTTTCTTGTCATTCCGATGTTACCCAATTATCGGAAGCTGAGTCAATAAAAATAAAAAGTCTTTGCATGGTGTGGTTCGCATGCATAAAAACACACAACACAAAAAGAAAAAAAAAAACACAAAGCAAGTGAGAATTCAAACCACACCCCTTAAACAGAATAAATATTTAGGCTACAAGCATTGGTTATGGAACCAAATGTGTTCCCTCTAACTAAGGCCCTTCTTGCTTCCCGTTTCCTCCTTTGTTTCATCAGAATGGTGGTGGCTCTTGGAGGACGCATTCTTGTTACTTCAAGAGGATGTTTAGCTGAATGCATTCATGTGAAGTCACTGGAAGTGGTTTGTTTAAGGCTGGAGTTGGAATAAGACTTGCTAAGTCACATTAATCATAAAACACACAAGGGGCTGTACACCACCTTGTTCTTGGGATTCCATTCCATTCTCTTCTCTCCATCCTTCTCTCCATTGTTCACCTCATTGCCGGTTGTATCATTAGTGTATATATTTTGGTTGATGCATTGTTTTCTTTTTGGTAAACTCTTATGGTTAAGACTTTAACTCTTGTTCCAAATGACATCCTCGAAGTCTACGGACTCTTTGAATGTGGGTTTGTCAGGGCATTACGGGCATAAGCCTACTTTGGGAAGGACCCACTGACATTCCTATTTGGAGCATCCGTTAACTTATTTTCCATAACATTTTGCAATTAATTTTATTTTATTTTGTTCATTTCCATCTTGACATCCATTTCACTGATGTTTTCAGTTGTCCCTTTTTGTCTATCTTTCTTATTCCTATTCTTTCTCCATTCTAACGCTACCGGAGGTTCGTGATTAGTCATGGAGGTATGAGGCCCATTTTTTTTTATTTTCTCCTAGCCCCAAAATTTTTGATTTTCTTCCTAACCCCTACACCTTTAGTAGTCATCATCAATATATTCCCAGATCCGTATCAACCATACCACAACCTAGCCAATGAATTTACACCGAAGTAAGGTATCAATTACATGATGATTCAGTTGCCCTTGCTAATTAAGATTGTGTTGTGTGTGCAGATGGTGATCATACAAACAACAGATTGGATCTAGAGCAAACACTTGGAGTGGAGCCGTTCTAGAAGCAGTGATGCAAGGAGCAAGACCGATGAAGTGCTTACAGGTGGACAACAAAGGTGCAATCTTGGGGTTGGCAGCAACAACACTTCTTTCTCTCTCTCTTTCTCAGCTACCAACTAAGGCTTGATGTCATTGTAATAAGGTGTTCACCCTTGTTGTCATGAACACCAATTTTTTCAAGTCTTGTAATAATGATCCGTTCACATGTCATCCCATTAGTTCCATTCCCCTCAATAATTTCATACCTTCTCGATATTATTGTAAGGAACTCGAGGATGAGTTTTCATTCAGTCATGGGGGTATGATGAGACATGATATGCACAAGCCGCGATATCACATCGTCCCCTGCGATGTCGCATACATGATATCTCGATCCACCGTCAAATCTATAAATAAGAGGTAGCACTCCCTTTATTTCCCATACTAGTCTAGAAGTAGGAAAAATCTGGCAGTTTGATCACTCCAGAGATAGATTATTTTCCATGTGCCCGCAGTAGGAGTCCTAGAGTAAATGGATCTTTATTCGAGCAACATTGTACCTGAACACAAGTTGTGTATGGCAATAAAGATGAACTTGATTGGATAAACCTTGCAGTGCATGGAATAGGATTTTATTTAATTACTATTTATTACTTTCCTAGAATGCGGTACGAGTACAACTTGATTACGAGCATCTAAGGATGTGTACAGTTAGTCAAGGAATCGGCTGCTCGTCACATGCGGTATGAGTATGACTTGATTACGAGCATCTAGTGTGACTACTTGGTAACCCAGTGGCATATTCTAGGATCTACAATTGGTAATCCCAATGGTAGTCGAACACCCCGATGTGTACGGTTAGTCAAGGAATCAGTTGCTCATCGCACTTAGGCTAGATAGGTTCTCTCAACTCGTTCCTCCTAGTTAAGTGCCTCAGTACGACCACTTCAAGCACGTGCATTACGTGTGGCGATCCCAGTAATGATTAGCATTTGGTAGCCACAATTGCATAGTTCAGGGTGTGTACGGTAAGTGGGAACAGATGCTGACGCTAGTTAATTTTGACTTAGTTCATTAGTTAGAGTTAGTTAGTTTCTCAACCCTTCACCTCATAACATAGGAGAAAAACATAAAAAGATATAAAAATCATATACCTCGAACTTACTTAACCATACACCGTGACAACTACAAGTAAGTCTAGGAAGACAACAAATGATTAACCCCAAGTGTTCCATGGGGCGTGTAGGCATTTAGTCTGCGGAGTTCAACCGGATCACGCGTGCTACGCTCGTTTCATATGGTTGAGTGTAGGGGTACCTCGCCACTCATCAATAGACATTAAAAAATACAAGAATATACTTGAGAAAAGTATCCATTTGCTAAGAAAGCATTTTACTAAAGTCAATCTAGATATGAGATAACTAGTCCAAGAGAACAAGACCTTATCAATGGAGGAAGTACAGGTAGTCAAACAAAAATCATCTATTGAAATCAATGTGTGGAAAAATGAGGCCAAGTAACATAAAAGACTCAAAGAAAAATTTAGAGATCAAGTAGGCATGTATAACCATATCAGTAAGAAAGAAATCTAGATGGCCAAAGCTAAGATTAGTTTCATTATACAACAAACCCCTAACTTGCAATCCAACTTGGATAGTCTTACCTTGTACATCAAGTTGAGCTAAAGAATAAAGATCCCACTAATAGAAGATTTGAGAGAATACATGGGGTTATCAAATCTATACTACACTAACTTGACCATGTTGATAACAAGTAGGTCAAGAATAGAACTTGAGCAATAATTAGCTACTATGTATTTCATGTATAAAAGAGAGTTTTTAGATAAGAAATATGCACAACAAAAACTCCACATTGTAAACTCTAAACTTCAAGTAGCCAAAACAAGTTATCAAGACCAAAAGGTTGTTGCAATAAATTTGGCCAAAAAATGACTAATTATTAGGAATTACAAAAAATGACCACAACTTTTGAAGTAGAGAAAACATAGTTTGTAGTATGGTACATCAAAGCTAATAAAATGTTTTCACAATTGACATGTCCTTGGGAAGTAACAACATTTAGAAATATTTCCAAATTAGCATAGAAAGTGCATGATTGCATGACTAAAGAAGAAAATTTAAGAGCATGATGAGTGGTGAGGTACCCCTATGTTCAACCATAAGAATCACAAGCATTTACACATGATCCGATCAAATTCTATGGATGGGACTAGTTGTGGTATCTAAATCATTATGCTCTAATCGCAGTTCATTGTCTTCCCACTTGGACTAGTGCAGCTTTGTCACATATGGTTTAGTCCAAAGTGAGGCATGTTATGTTGTCTAATTCTATACTACTCCTAATGATGACAAAGAGATGAATTAATTAAGCTACTGAAAAATGGAGAGAAAAATATAAACTAGCCTACGTGCAATGAGTATCTACTCTTAATTATCTATACATTTCTTGGACTTCATGAGACTACTTCTAGGATTTCCAAGTGTATGTCACTAGTTGTGCCAAATGATACATTGCTAGATTACCAAGTACTTATACTTAAGTGCTCATGACTAAGGCATACACATTCTACTTAATGACAAGAATAGTAAATAACAATAAATGGAAATGTTAACTAAAGGAAATAATAAATAATTAACAATTAAAAGCAATAATAATCTAAGTAGATGTTGCAATGATGGAAGCAATCTCGATCTTTATTTCTAGTCATGTAATGTGTCCAAGTACATCACACTTGAACAAAGGTGTCATACGATTACAAACATCACATTGCAAGCATGCACTATGAATAATAGAACTCTAAGAAAGACTATCAAAAACTAAGAAATAAAACTATCTTCTCTATTGTTGTTCAAACCGTGCATCCAAGTGTTGTATTTATAGGCTAGCATAGAGGAGACAATATCGGATATCTAACATTACTTCTTGGCTCTGATATTGGGTATTCAATATCGGGGTTGATAGATTCATGACTCAAAATACCCCAAGAACTAAATGAAAATTTTTCCTTGAGTCAAAAAAAATCAGGAACAAGTTCTTTACAAAATATTGGGAAGGTATGAGATTATTAACTAACTTAAACAACAAATAATATAATTGACTATTACATGTCATAGTGGTTTAGTACAAAATGGGACACAATATTACAAGATAAAAACTGGGAAAGCTCATGTAGTGCTTAGAAGTAGTGGCTCCTCGGACACTTTTCTTTGTCGCTAAGCTTGTGAAATTTGTAACAATCGAACAATGCCTACAACTTTTCCTCTTCTGTCCTTGGATCATGTACTGTCTAGGCTACTAAGTCGATGTGTGCTAGCATCGGTACATCCCAAGGACATGATAGTTGCAAGTACAACTTATGGGCCTTCAATACTAAGCCAAAAAACTACCATCATTCTTCCTCAAAGGCCCCAGCTTTCTCTCTTAATTCTTGATAATTTGTTAATCTCCTAGCTAGGTCTTAGGTGACATCCTTCTATCCATGGTAGCTGGCTTTAACCACCTCCAATTCTGAGTTTGCTATATAGAGCTTTTGCAAAGCATCTTTTCTATCCTCAAACTCTTTCTCATATAATGCATAAGTGGCTATTACCTACTTCTCCAGCTCACTGTGAGGCTTGCCTAATATTAACATGGCGAGGTTGGTATATCTAAGGTTAGCCAACACCATATATTCTTTCAAATCTTCAATCTGCAAGTCTTTATTCTTTACTTCCACCTAATGGACCAAGGCATAGCTATCCAGAATTGGCTACCTCTCACGATTTTGTGCTGATAAGGATCTAATGTGGACTTTAGCCATCTAGATCTATTTTTCATTTATTTACTTATACATTCCTACCTAGTTTTGGAAGTGTTCCTTTAATTTTTTTGTGCTTCTTGGCCTCATTCTACCATGCATTGATTTCTATTATTGATTTTTATCAAATAGCATAGACCTCCTCCATTGAAAGGGTTCTGTTTTCTCTAGTCAATCTATTGATATCTTGGTTGACCTTCACTATTTTTTCTTTCAACTGGTGGACACTTTCCTCTAGAATATTTTTTTTTTTCAATTGTGGCTGATGAGTCATCACTTGGGGGGCGACTGCGATATCGCATGCCCAATTGTGATATCGCATACGCGATATCCCAGCCTGTATCCTCATCTATAAATAAGAGGTAGATAGATGAGTTTAGGCATCTAGATTTAGACCCTTAGCTAGACTCTTGTAGTTTTATCATTCCAGAGTTAGAATATTTCCTAGTGTATGCTTGCAATGTGGTGATTGTAATTGTACGACATCCTTTATTCGAGTGTGATGTACTTGGACATGCACATGATCGACAATAAAGATCAAGATTACTCATCATTGCAACATTCACTTAGTTTAATTAATTATTTAATTATTATTTACTGCTTCCCTAGTTAATCTCTTCTCACCCTTAAACTCATGTTAAAACATGGAATGAGTACAACTTGATTACAAGCATTTAAGTGTGACTACTTGGTAACCCAATAGCATACCTAGGATCTGTGCTTGGTAATCCTAGTGGTAGTCGTGCATGAAGTCCAAGATGTGTACGGATAATCAAGGAACGGATGCTCATCGCACTTGGGCTAGTTTAGATTCTCTTACCCTCTCTCTCCTAGATTAGTTAATATTACTTTCCATTTCCTTCAAGAGTAGCATTAGGTTAGAAACCCATCATACACCTCACTTTGGACTAAACCATACGTGACAAAGCTAATACTAGTCTAGGTGGGAAGACGATGAACTATGACCTAAGGCTAACTGTCTAGATGCCATAACTAGTCCATTTGTGGAGTTCAACCAGATTGTGCATGTAATGCTCCTATTCATATGTTTGAGTGTAGGGGTACCTTGCCACTCATCATTGGCTCCGTTGCCAAGGATGGTGTTAGTTATCTAGATTAGTTATATCATACAAGGTCGTTGTATAAGGACTTAACAATATATCTTTTAGAATGAAATAATTATTAAAGAGTCACATATAAATTCACACACAACTTCACAACAATGCCTCTCCTACAAGATTACAATAATTCCACACTTAGTGAGGAAGTTCATTGGAGAACCAACGAACTATATGACGATGAAGATTGGAATATACAACCTGAAGTGGGGGTTTCTTATAGACATCAACACAAGCATCCCAATGCATGAAAGCATAACTTACAGGATGATGATGAACCCCTACTGGCCACTACAAGTCTAACGCAAATACATGAGGCTAGTCGAATCTCACGTAGGCATCGTAAAGAGTGTCGTCTACCCAGGCTCGATTTAAACAACTTTTCCCATTTTTTAGGAGGCTATGACTTAGACCCATATCAACATTTACAAGCCTTCTATGATGCCTGCACATGGAATAACATTGATAATGGATGGAAAAAACTTAAGCTCTTTCCCATGATACTCGTTGACCAAGCAAAAGTATGGTATAGATCGTTAAAACGAAATTCAATACGACGTTGGTCAACAATGGTAGAAGTCTTTAACGAAAAATATCAAGCCTATGCAAGAGTGTCAACCTTGAGGAAAAAAATCCAAGAGTGGAAACAAGCACAACATGAACCCTTGGACATGGCCTTAGAAAGATATTATGCACTGTTAAACAACTATCTAGGCCATGGGTTTTCCGAGGAAAGGCTAATGTACCATATCATTGATGGGTTACGTACTGAAATAAGAGAGACCTTAGGGATGTATGCCCAAGGTTAATTATACGAACTACAAACTCATCAAGTCCAGGAGCTTGTTAAGTAGGTAGCAAAAGAAGAATGATAATTGGCTAGATGGGAGAGTGTTGAAAAACATCAACGGGACCAAAATCTCAACTTAACAAAGGTCCATAATGATAAAAAGGAGACATCAACCAATCTCAAGGTGGAAACATCATCTTTGCCAACACAACAAACATTATAAGAAGCCGAGGCGAAGATCAATAAGATTTTGGAATGGATGTATCAAAAGTGTGGAGAATTTATCAACATTATCAGAGATAGAGTTTTGACAACCCAAGAAGCAGGACAAAACAGTAGACAATCGAAAAGAAGGGATAAGGAAAATAAGAGTTCAACTGCCAATCATACACATGAATGTAACATATGCTTGTACGATCACCCTAAGGGCCAATGCCCAGTATTGTTACATTTACATGAGCATTGGGGAAATACGTTAAATCCAGAGTTCATACAGAGATACTGTGTTCGATCATAGTGGCAACAATCCTAGTCGTGGGGGAGACGACCACTAAACTGGAGACACCCTTTGTATCATCCGAACTCAAATGCTTATCTTGTTCAACATCTTATTTCTCCAATTGGGCTAACGCACTTTATCTCATCATAGTACCATTCTCCTCAATACTATCAACCCATACCTTCAACAAAACCACCACCTTGTGCACCCTATACTCCTCCTAAATTTCAACATTCTCATCCTTTCCCTCCTTATACATCACCACCAACTATTCCTAAGGTGTCTACACCATAGCAACAACCCACGAACGTTACTTGTGCTATACTGCCAATAGTAGTGAGAGACCTCCTCAACATCCAAAGCATCCCTTCTTTAAACATGACCGTAAGAAGGGACAACACAATTCTGAGGCCATTGCATCCTCCAACTCAACACAAGTCCCACACTGTGGTGCATCCTTATCTTCAAATCCAACGCCTCATGTAACTTCATCAGGGCCACCAACTCACACTCCAACAACAATACGGCCCAATGAACACAGGCATATAGGGCGACAACCCAATCCTTGCATACCATCTAATGGTCCCAAACATCATAGTGGGTCAACTCGTTATCCGGGAACTACATCATATAAATTACCTCACTATGCTTATTATAATCAAGTGTGTGAACCCTGATGGGGTAAATATGACCAAGTCCCAATATTTCCAACATGCACGGATCCTCATCTTCAATTTATTAATCCTTTCCATCCTCAACCATTTAGTTATGGGGGATACCTCCCATCCTAATAACAATCAGGATTAATAATCATTTTTCACTTTCTTTAATTTTTCAATTTTTTTTTTCCAGGTTTTTCATTTTTTTCAACTTTTTGTTTTATCTTTTTGTGTTTTTGGTATTTTTGTCTTTTTACAAGTAATCTCATCTACTAATAAAACACTCATGTGGATCATTGGTTGAGGTGTGTTTTATGTTATCGTGTCTTGAGTGATCAATTATGTGGACAGTAAGCCCATTACACCCACTCATCCATTCTACAAATAAGAGGTTTTGTTCAAGGGTACAGTGATATTCTTGACATCTTTAAAACTTAAAATTAATTTTGTGTTCATTGTACCCAAAATGAAGAATGATGGACCAAGAGGGAATTATTAGTATGTGACATCAAGGGGACTTGCGGATTCTCTTTGGTGACGTCTATGAGAGTTATCATGCAACGTGGTTGTACTAAGATCCTTGTAGATCTAACGAAAAATGGGAGTAAGAGTAATCAAAAGGGCACTCAAAAATTTAATGCTGTTCTAGGGGGTCCCACTAGAAAGACATGCACCCATGCCTGAAGGTTGGAAGCTTCTTTGGATTCAGCAATCAAAAAAAAGAAAGAGAGAAAGAAAAAAAGAAAATGAAGAGAAAAGTGCCACAAAACAAAAATCACTCCTCCCTTGAATAAAACACCAAGTGATCATACGCCTTGTTGTTATGGTACTCTCATAGTTGCTCATCATGGGATGAAACAATGCGATGTCACTGATTCGAGGAATGGACTTGGTCCTGATCTTGGAACGACGGGTTAATGACACCTTAATCATGCTTTTCACGCAAGATTCACTATGCCCTAGGTCAGTTACCTCATGTCCCAATTTCTAAGATCCCTTCTATACTTCATTTCATCTCACTGTTCGTGTAATTGTAGCTCGTGTCATGTGTAACATAGAATTCTTACCTCATTCCAATGATAATTACATGTGTGTTTTTTGTGGAATTAGTGTGGATTACATTATACCCTTCTAGTGCCCATGGACACTTTAAGTGTGATTACACAAGGGAATTATAGGTAAAAACCTACTTTTGGGAGGACCCACTTGTGTAATCTTTTGTAATATTCACTTATGACATAGCTCACACACACCATTTCTTACCCTTAGCATAATTTTTCATAATGTTCTTTCTCTACTATTATCCCTCTGAATTTCAACGTTCTTATGAACCATCACATAACCTTTTTCTTAGCACCCAAGGTTTTATTGATAAAATCCACACCATCATCATTAATTGTGCCTTTCAAATTAATGGAATTACCCTAGAACTCCTTCGTAATAGCCCAATGTCCTCAACTTACAACATTGATTTCAAGAAAATCCTTTAAAAATTCGGTATTTTTGTTGTGCCTCATGTCACTAGGGTCGTGATATCGCGTACATGATATCGCGTACATGATGTATCGTACGCAATATCGTGTCCCCAAAACCTATAAATAGGTGACCCCCCGCAACACTTAGCATCATTTTTCCCATTCACACAGGGGAGTTTTTGAATTTTTTCTCTACGACTTGCTATTGAGCGACCCTTGCTTTTCTCACTATATCTCGCTCGCTGGTACTCCGATTTTAATTCCGTTTGAACCTGCTTGAACCTAGAGTGTTTAGCTTAGTCGTGGAGGAGGGACATCTACCGAAAAGCACCTAACTTTTTTGGAATTTATCATCACCCAAAGGACATCATCTAGGGTAATTAGCTATAACACTTAGAGTAATTGTGCCTAAAAATCATTTAATCCCTAGGTATACCAGGAATCTAAAATTGAAAAAAACCACCTAAGTAAAATAGACTCATTATTACAATATTTCGGGCAAGATTACATGAAGATAAAAAAATTAATTAATTAAGGCAAGCAGTAAGGTATAACTTAAGTTCAAAAACAACCTTATTAACGCTTGACCCCGTGTGATTGTAGATGGCCCCGAAACGTGGACAACAGGAAGGTCCTTCTCAACGTGGAAACAAATGATCTCAGAGAGGTGGAAGATAAGATCCTACTAGACAACATGCAGAACAGGAGGAACAATCATTCAGCATTCATCAAGAAGATCCTCCTACCATATGGTTCAGGCAAGCAAAAGGAGGAGCTGCTGAAACACCTAAACAGGAACAGCATCTCACGTTCTTCCAAGATTTTGTTCAAGCCATCCATGAAAGTCCACGTTCGCTGTGGTGATTGTGGAATTGAACTATAAATATTTTGCAGAGTTAACTCCTGAGGTCATTAGGGATCACCTCAAAGGATCCCCATTATGGCCTACCCTCTCTGAAAGCAGTGCATGGTACCTATGAGAGACGTACTAATTCTGGCACAATAGGGAGCAAGGCACCACTGTCAGTATTTATGGTGTGATAGTTGATTTCTCCACATAGGCCATTTTGGAAGTGTTAAACCTTCCAAATACAGGGCCCAAATTTGCTCAATTATCCACCTGTTCAGACCCCGATGTGCGACGGGATTGGTTGGAAAGGGCTTATGGCAGAGATAAAAAATTTGGTGAGTTTACGACAGAAGAGAGAATTTACTTTAAAATTGAAACATATCACCTCTTCCCCATGAAGAGCTTGAAAAGAATATCAACATATGCGGCTAGAGGATGTGTAGTGCTGATGGGAAAGGTTAAAACTAACCTACCCCATCTATATTTAACGGAGATCCTGAGGCGGTTCGAGGAATGAAAGATAGGGAAGATGGCGCTTCCTTTCCCTTGTCTTATTAGGAAGCTTTGTTGACATGCTGGTATTCGGGGGTACACCAATGATGTCCTCCAAAAAGCCCAGACTACTTCATATGCTGAATTGCTAAAGGCACTAGCTCCAAGGAAAAGCACTGGCGAAGAGCTAAGATCAGAACAAGAAGAAGAACACATGGTTGGACCAACTGCAACTCAACTTGCAGGACCCAGCCAACCTCCAAGCACAAGTTCCAGTAAACAATAGGAAGCAGGGCCTAGCACAAGCCAGGATCAACCACCACCATCGCAAGACTACAGACTATCGATGCGCCATCTTAGGGTCATCATTGAGATGGTTAGTTGGGGAAGTCGTGATGACACAAACCTCTTTTGCATCATCAATGATGTCATTCAGCCCACTATTTCTTTAGATCACACAAGGGGTGAAATGTCTATTCACATAGGAGAAGGGGAAAGTAGATGGTCACAACAGATCTCAGGAAACGCAGCATCTCTCCAGGTGCAATTAGAGACTGGTGAAGGGGCCACTGTGGTGATCATGCAACACCAGAATGCCATGAGAGCTACAGAAGTGGTCATAGACGACATCAAATAATTATTTAATGTACCTGTTGTACCACTGGAAGATCTCACAAGAGCACATGATGCTCAAACTTTGGTTGGAACCTCAATGACTCCTGCAGAACATGAGGATGTGCTTGATCGATTACTCCAAATAGGGCAAGTAATGACGTCCCTATTTGACATCCCTCAGGATGTTACGGCAATTTAGTCAAACCTCATTTCCACAAAGGGGAAGTTGATCTTAATAGAAGTGAGGGTCAAGCATGCTGAAGCTAAAGTGTAGAAATTGCAAGAACAGCTCATGGCCCTACAAGTAGCTCAGTGGGATCCTTTACAATTTGTTCCCGCATACTAGCTAGATAATTTTAGAACTGAGCAACTAACCAAGCTAATAGTGGAGAATAAAAAGGTGGCTAATGAAAAAGAGAAGGCTATTTGGGATGCCTCTGCAACACAAGCACAAATGCATGCACATATCAAGGCACTCAAGGCCTTACAAGAACAAAACAAGTAGCTCATTGTAGAAAACCTTTGGTTGACCACTGTAGAAAAGCAAAAGAACGTTCTCGAGGAACACTTTCATCACCTGCGAGAATAATTCATCTGGGTCAATCGAGACATAAGCCATTTAGCTAGAGAGAATCGAACCCTCTCGATGGAGGAGGTACGCACCATTTGTCAAAAATCAGCTATTGAGATAAGCACGTGGCAAAATGAGGCTAAACGGAATGAAAAGATGAAGGAGCACTTCCAAGATCAGGTGGGGATGTACAAATAGATCCTTGAGAAGGAGATCCATATGGCCAAGGCCCACATCAATGTTATCAGTGCTCAACACACTGACTGGTGGGCCATATTGGACACATATGCCTTCACCCACCAAGCGAAAGTTAAGAGTCGGGAACTGCAAATTCAGGATTTGATAGAATACATGGAGTTGGAAAATCTGAGATATGCCAACCTTGCCATGTTAACATCAGGGCACCCAAGGATAGAGCTTGAGCAATAGGTAGCAACCACCCACATCAAATATGAAGCAAAATTTGCAGAACGCAAGAAGTTATTGGAGAAACTGGAAGTTGCAAATTCTAAACTTGAGGTGGTAAAAACTAGCTACCAAGGATAGAAAGGTGTCACAACAAACTTGGCTCGATGGCTAGCAAATTTTTAAGAGTACAAGGATAAAGCTAGAGCCTACAAGGTGGAACGACGAGCGTTCGCGGCTTGGTATGTCAAGGCCAATCAAATGTTTCCGCAACTACCCTGTTTGTGGGAAGTGCCGACTTTGTCAAACATTGGAACATTAGCATGAACAACACCAGACCCTCAAACCAAAGAGGAAAAGCTCCAGGCCATACTTCAATGTCATCAAGCCTCAAAAACTGGAGCACAAGACAAAGGGAAAGCACCAATGGAGGAGCCACCGCCACCTGGAACTACATGAGTTCCACCCATTTTTGTAGATGTAGAACATTTGTGTTGTGTCCTAATTTTTTTTTCATTCCACACTACAGCATAATCCCAATTTCAATGTTTAATAATCCCATACCTATCCACTGTGTAATCATTGTAACTCGAGGACGAGTTTTCATTCAGTCGTGGGGGTATGATGAGTCATCATTTGGGGCGACCGTGATATCGCGTACGCGATATCGCATGTCCAATCGTGATATCGCATATGCGATATCACAGCTTGTCTCCTCATCTATAAATAAGAGGTAGACAGATGAGTTTAGGCATCTAGATTTAGACCCTTAGCTAGACTCTTGTAGTTTTATCATTCCAGAGTTAGAATATTTTCCAGTGTATGCCCGTAATGTGGTGATTGTAATTGTACGACATCCTTTATTCGAGTGTGACGTACTTGGACACACACATGACCGACAATAAAGATCGAGATTACTTCATCATTACATCATTCACTTAGTTTAATTAATTATTTAATTGTTATTTACTGCTTCCCTAGTTAATCTCTTCTCACCCTTAAACTCATGTTAAAATGCAGAATGAGTAGGACTTGATTACGAGCATTTAAGTGTGACTACTTGGTAACCCAATAGCGTACCTAGGATCTGCACTTGGTAATCCCAATGGTAGTCATGCATAAAGTCCAAGATGTGTACGGATAATCAAGGAACGAATGCTCAATGCACTTAGGCTAGTTTAGATTCTCTTACCCTCTCTCTCCTAGATTAGTTAATATTACTTTCCATTGCCTTCAAGAGTAGCATTAGGTTAGAAACCCATCATACACCTCACTTTGGACTAAACCATACATGACAAAGCTAATACTAGTCTAGGTGTGAAGACAGCGAACTGTGACCTAAGGCTAACTGTCTAGATGCCACAACTAGTCCGTCTACGGAGTTTGACCATATCGCGCATGTAACGCTCGTATTCGTATGGTTGAGTCTAGGGGTACCTCACCACTCATCAGTGGTCAACCTTGAATTTTCAGTAGTGAGCTACTTGTTTTCTTTCTAAGTGGTAGTCAATGTATTTTTATAAGCACTGGACTATGCATTAGTAGCATAAGCATTCCAGACCACTTTCTCTTTTTCTTGCTTAGTAGCTTTATTTTCTTCAATCAGCATGGTCAATTACTCTATCCTGAATTGTTCTAGATGGTCACGTAGAACAAAATGAACAAGATCCTATTTTTTACCTCTAAGGGTGGCCAGCTCTTGTTGTAATCTTTGTACTACTTTTGCATGCTCTTCCCTAACTTTAGCCATAAAAAATTCCCTTTAGTAGTGATGAGGTTTTACTATGCTATAATGACATCACTATGGATGTTAAACAAAGTAGTCATCACTTGCCCTGTCTATAGCATTTGATCCAATACATCCTTATGCACTACAGGAGTCATCAAAGTCCTGGCTAGCATTTGTGCATCTTTAGCCCCAGTCAAATCCATTAGGGGCACAACAAGCACATTGAATAATTCTTTAATATGATTTATTATTATCTCTACTATGTCTGCTGCATCTTAATGCTACATTACCACAACTATAGCACCTTCTCTAGTTTCAAGCATCCCTTGGAAAAATGCAGCATTTCTAGAGATTTACCTAGACCACTAGGATCCTCATCCTATACCACTATGATATCTCCCCTTGCTGGATTGGTTGAAATGATGGATTGCATGACATCATTGATTACTCTAAAAAGATTGGACTCAACTCTGCTTTCCCAACTCACAACTTTAGTGATTTTCTACAAGTGGCTCATTAAAGGTTTGTAATCTTGTGGTAGTGGTGGTAGAGCTTGTGTTTCCAAGCATTGTTTAGGCTCACATTATACTTTTACTTCTAGCTCTACTTCCTTCTCCAATTCTTGCTCTTCACAAGATCTTTTCTTGATGTCACAAGTTTGAGGAGTTCAGGGAAGGAGGCATTCTAAGCCTTCCTGCAAATATCATTTGTATATTCCAAGATTCCAATGCATTTGCATAACTTTCTAATTAGTCAAGGGAATGGGAGTGTTGGTTTTCTTGCCTTTTTCTCCTTGAATCACCTCTAAATTTCAATGAAGTAAAATTGGGGAAGATTGACCACATATTTGCTCATTAAGATAGTACTTCCCCTAGCTGCATATGTTGAGATTCGGTTGAGCCCTTTGGTTGGAAAGAGATGGCATGTACCAATCTTGAAGTATGTCCTTTCCTCTAGAGTTAGTTCATTATATGTTTTATCTTCTTTGTTGTATGCTCGTTTCAACCACAGTTTTCTAGTGTTGGGATTAGACCTAGTGGACAAGTGGGCTACTTTAACCCCTTTGTTTAGCATATTAAGAGTTGCTACAATGGTGCCTTTATCTTTGTTGTGCCAAAATTTTTGGGTCTCACCAAGGTACCATTTTCCACTATTTGAAAGAATGGGCCACAAGGGTGACACCTAAAGTTACGTCCAAATCACTTCTAGAGAAAACTCCATAAATGGGCTAAATTTCATTTCCATGATAATTGAGGTCAACATGGACTTTTCTTAAATGGCCATGAGGTAATTAGGGGGCAGCATGAGACATTGTCCCTACACAAGAGTTGGTGGCTCTACAACCTCTCCTTGGACCGACTGTCTAGTAGCAGGGGCCTATTGATGGATGTTGAAAGATTGGGCTTCTTACTCTTCATGTTCTGCCAGCTCACTCTATAGGCCATGGCCACCTCATGAACGGTTGGGTGCTCTCTATAAAGGTTCTCCATGTGCACTTCTTTTTGGGGCCATCTGCAATCAAGAAGAGATCAAGTATTACTAAGGTTGTATTCTTTATCATTAATCAATTTATACCTTACTCAGTACCTTAGTTCATTAAGTTCTTAGTTCATATGATTGCAGAGTTAGAAAAATTTTCAACAAAAATCCCCAAAAATTGTTTATCTCCTTGTACGACCTTACATAGTGGATTTCTTTTTTTCTTATGTGTGGCTTGTTATGATGGTTGTGGTCCCTTAGGTGGACAAATTAAGGTTTTTGGCATTAATATGATTGATTATTCATGATAATGCCTAAATTTTGTAACACTCTTACCATTATAATACCTTGTAAGCTATAGCAAATTATCATCAATTGAAACAAGTTTTCCATGCAAGCACCCCCCATGACTAACTTGAATACTCTAGGTTCAAATAGGTCCAAATGGCACAGAAATCAGAGTGATAGAAAGCCAAATATCACAAGTGGAAAGTGACCGCATAGATCTCTAAGTTGTGAGAGAAAATTTGAACTCCTCTAGCAACAAATGATGAGAATAAAGTTTAGGCACGGCAGGGGGTCATATATATAGGTTTTGTGCAACCCGATATCGGGTATCCAACGTCACATCCCACCTGATATTGGGGTCCATGAATCTACAGTAAGTGGGGTAATTGAGTATGGAAAACAAAGCTTTGGGATTAGTTGGAAGGTTTGAAGGTAGGTTCATTATTCTAGGTAAGTAGGAAATTAGATGGAGGCATTGGAAGTGGTTGAAGATGGAGTTGTCGATGTGAAAAGCACTAGAATGAGCAAGAAAAAGGGCATTGAAATTGAGGTTGTGGATGGATCAAATTATATGAGAATGGAAACAACAAAATGTAATGATTGAGCACTTGGAAGGTGAAAAATAATGTGGTTGTGTTAAATAAGTACAAGTCACAAAAGTTACACAAGTGTATCCTCCCCAAAGTAGGCATTAGCCATTAATGCCCTCGTGTAACTATACCTAAAAATGTTTGTAGGCACTAAAGAGTTTGAATGCAATGCATACCTGTGAAACAAAACACACATGTTAAAACCACCAATTTGAGATAATAACTCTATGTTACATAAAACCATAAGTTATGATCACTCAAACAATGAGATGAGATGGACTGTACAAAGGATTGCAAAAATTGGAACATGAGGTGTCTTACCATGGGCACAATGAAACCTTGTGTGTTATTAATGGTTAAATAATCATTACTCCTTCTTTCCAAGATTCAAACCAAGTTCACACCACATTGCAGTGACATCACATTATTTCATCATGTTGGCGGACAACCATAAGACTATCATAGTTGCAAGGAGTAACATCACTTGGTGTTTTGTCTAAGGGAGGAGCTTTATTATAGCACATGTTTTTTTTTTTTTTGAGTTTTGAGGAGCCATTAACCTTCAGGAATGGGTACATGTCTTTCTAGTGGGACCGGTAGAAGTTTATTCAATGTTATTTTAGGTTACTCTTACTTCCATTTTTTGTTAGATCTACAAGGATATGGTTACAACCTTAGCAACATTATAGAACATACAAAAGTGGCCAAAGAGAATCCACAAATTCCCTTAATGTCACACCCCTTACATTTTTCCTTGGTTCTACACTCTTTTGCCTAGACATAATGATTATGAAGTTATTTTTAGTCTCATGGTGAAAAAGGATGTCATTATGACTAGAGCAAGAACCTCTTATTAATGTAATGGGTGGATGGATGTCATGGTCTCAATGTCTAAATAATTAGTATTTTATGACTTGACAACATAAAAGAAAACCTCATCTCAATAGGAAACATGATTATTTTATTCACAAGTGAGATTACACAACAAAGAAAATGAAAACAGCAATAAGAAAATATTGGAAGAAATAGAAAACTTTGGATCAGGAAATAGGAAAATGACAAATAATTGTAAAACAAAAAGATGAAAAGCACTTAAGAATCTTGAAGATTAGAATGGGGGATGACCCCCATGACTAAATATTTGGCCGTGACAAGGATTAATAAGTGAATAAATAGGATCCATGCATGTATGAAACATTGGTAATTGTTCATGCCCTAGCCACTGGGTGTCTAGTGGTGGCTGGGTAGAAAAGTCGTTGGTCACACACTTGAATGTCAAATGTATGGTGGTTTAGGGTATGAGGTTTGTTAACGTTATGGAATTTTGGCCCACGACTGCATCCTTGATCATGATATGATATGCATGGATTTGTTGGTCTCCCCACATTGTTAGATTCATTGTTTGGGTTTGGGATTGGAGTAATGATGGACAGTGGCCTTTGTGTATGATTAGAGAATGTCAACTATGAAAAAGAAGGTGGTGCACTAGATTGGCATTGTGCTAGTTTGGATGATGTTGTGGATCCATGTGTGGTCTGCTTCAACTTACAACATTTCCTCTAGAAGGGATGTTTCCTACGTTGCAGTTAAGACCCACTAGTGTCAACATGTTTATGCACATTTGTAGCACAAATGGCATTTGTTTATTGATATTGTGGTGTCAAACCTTCTTGTGTTGCTGGCAATGGCATATAATGAGGTGGAGTATGAGAATATCAATGGTAGGATGGATGGTAAGAGGTGCAAGGTGGTCATCCTTTAGGGGATTTCATGGGCTGATGGTACTCAAGAGAGTGGTAATGGCAATTTGAAGTAGAGGATGTAGAACTAGTTGGAGAAACAGGGTGTTGAACATAATATCTGTGTGGTTTCAATGGATATGACTGATTTGGTGGTGGCCTCTCCCACTGCTATGGTTGTTGCCACTATAATTGATGACCATGTTGAGGTTGGTAATAAGTCCCCCTAGGATGGTATGATTGGTTATGAGATTGTCTATAATTACCTTGTGAGAAAGGTAATTTTCTAGGCATTTGCTTTTGTACAAACCTGGGATTCAATGCAAAAGCCTGATACTCATGGAGATGTAACATAATTGGGCAATAACCCTTTAGATGATCATATAGGCAAATGTTGCATCCATCATCTTCTTCTGTGGTTGAGTCTATAGCCTCTTCTTCTATAGTCATTTTCCTTATTTATTGATAAGTGTTCCTAGTTGTTTCTTGGTTCTTCTTCCATCATTTATTGTGATTTCCTAATTCATTTTGTGTTACCTTCTCCTCTACAATTTCTATGAAAGTTGTAGCTTTTTCATTTATCCACTCTAACATCCTATCTAGCCTTGCTTGGAGTTCATCAAGAGATTGTTGTCATGGTAAGGTTTATTGTGAAATCGCCTCATCGAGACTTTCATCTTTTCCCTCATCATAGATATGGACCCTCTTCTTTTAAAGAGTTGGATCCCAGTGATATTTCTCAACATTCTCTCATTTACATAGCTCTTCTTCTTCTTTTTCCACCTGCTAGATTAGCCTTTGTATCTGATGGACTTTTAGTTTGTATAATTAACCTTGAGCATACATCCCAAGGGTCTCCCTCATTTCATTATGAAGCCCATTTATGATGTGAAAAAGTTGCTCTTTTTGAGAGAAATCATGGCCATGATGTTTATGTAATAGAGAATAGTATCTATCCAAGGCCACACCCAAGGGTTCATGATTTTTTTTGCTTCCACCCTAGATTTGTTTTCTTAGGTTGGACACTCTTGCATAGGTTTGGTATTTTTCATTGAAAAGTTCTACTATTATGAACCACTGGTGGATGGAACTTGATTCCAATGATCTATACCAACTTTTAGCTTCATCTATTAGTGTCCTATGGAAGAGCTTAAGCTTTTTCCACTTATTTTTGATATTTTACAAGGCACAAGCATCATGGAAGGCTTGTAAGTTGTGGATTAGAATCATAGCCTTCCAAAAATTTAGGGATATTATTCATATCAATCCTTTTATGCAACTTTCCCTACAATGCCTATGGGGTATCTTAACTACCTCTATGATTTGCATTAGGCTCGTTATAGCCAATAAGGGTTCATCGTCATTAGATGTGGCATGGTGAAAATTGCTATTTTTATTTGCCTGATTGTGATAGTTCAACTATGTTCATGTTGAGGTCTTTGATTTTTCCTTTGGTTTTGATTTCTATCCTTATTTCAACCCCATAGTAGAGCTTTGTCTCTATAGCTATGTTCATCTTCATCAGAACTAGACGTTGAAGAGGAAGAGGAAGATGAGGAACTAGGAGGAATGCCATGGCTTCGATGGTGTTCCCCATAGTCCCTTGATTTATCTTTTTTAGGTTTTGAGGAGGTCCTAGGCCTTGAGGCCTCCCCTAGTCCAGGACTTATTTCATCTCCTCTAGAATTGTCTCCCTTAGGTGAATGTAATTTTTGAGTGTCGTCAAGATGGTCATGAACATATGAAACCCTTGCATGAGGTTGATCACTCTAATTTTCTTCAACATATATCTTGGTAGTTCTCCAATGAATGTTCTCTCCATATGACACATTATTTCTTCCTTGTGAAAGAGACATTTTTGTTAGTTAATGATGTGTGTGACTTAATAGTTTCTAAGCAATAAATCATTAATGTGTTTACAATGACCATGTATGATATAACTAATCTGGATAACTAGCACCATCCCTAGTAACAGTGCCAATGATGAGCGATGAGGTACCCCTACGCTCAACCATAAAAATCACAAGCATTCATGCATGATCCCATTGAATTCCATGGATGGGACTAGTTGTGGTATCTAGATTATTATGCTCTTATCACAATTCATTGTCTTCCCACTTGGGCTCATGGTAGCTATATGGTTTAGTCCAGAGTGAGGCATATGACGTTGTCTAATTCTATGCTACTCCTAATGATGACAAAGAGATGAATTAATTAAGCTACTAAACATTGGAAAAAAATCTAAACTAGCGTACATGTGATGAGTATCCACTCTTAATCGTCCATACATGCCTTGGACTTCGTGAGACTACTTTTGGAATTTCAAAGCATATGTCACTGGGTGTGCCAAATGATACACTGCTAGATTACCAAGTACTTACACTTAAGTGCTTATGACTAAGGCATACACATTCTGCTTAATGACAAGAATAGTAAATAGCAATAAATGGAAATGTTAACTAAAGGAAATAGTAAATAATTAACAATTAAAAGAAATAATAATCTAAGTGGATATTGCAATGATGGGATTAATCTCAATCTTTATTTCTAGTCATGTAATGTGTCCAAGTATGTCACAGTTGAACAAAGGTGTTGTATGATTACAAACATCACACTATAGGCATGCACTGGGAATAACAAAACTCTAAGAAAGACTATCAAAAACTAAAAACTAAAACTATATTCTCTATTGTTGTTCAAATCATGCACCCAATTATTGTATTTATAGGCTAGCACAAAGAAGATGATATTGGATATCTGACATTGCTTCCTAGCTTTCATATCGAGTATCTAATATCGGGGCTTCAATATTGGGTATCTGATATTGGGGTCAACAAATTCATGACTCATCAAAGTGCTACTAAAATTAATCAATTCATGATGAAATATTTTATATGAAGGACTACAATATCATAGATATGATGTAGAGGATAATGGTCATGCCTACAAATACAAGCCCACCATCGCATCAAAAAATAGATTTTTAACAATACTTGGAGAAATTATTGCAGCTTATTTCCATAAAGTTAGAGTTAGTAATGAATGCCTACAATGTAGTGATTAATAGTTGTATGATATCTTTATTTGAGTAGATTGTTCCTATATAAAATTCATGAATGATAATAGAGATTAAGATTGTTCTTATCATTATAGCATATCACATAGAATAGATTTATTTTCCAAGGTATTTTACTTTTACTATGTCATTTACATTTCCTAAGTATTTTAATATTAGGAAGTTCATTAGTAAGGTAGAATGAGTACGACTAGTTTCAAGTGTAAATTGTAATTGTTTGGTAACTTAGTACTGACTTTACTTAATTCACTTACTATTAAAGTTACTTGATAATCACATTAACAATTACATCAACCTAGGACATGTACATAAAACTAAGAATAAATACTTATCACTAACAGGCTAGAATAGTTTTATATTTCTATTATACTTAGTAATAGAAATTACATTCATTTTCATTATGTATACACTTAGCACGCTTAAGAGTCAATGATATCATTTAATCATATGCCTTGCTAAGAGTTAAACCATATGTTCTACACTTCACTAACTCTAAGTGATAAGATAATGATCATGAACTTCTTATCAACTCACTAGTATACTTACATTGTTCATTAATGGATTTTTATTTAGTTAAGCATGAATGCTTTTGACTTGTATGGTTGAGTGTTGGAATCCTCTACCGCTTATTAAATGTGTTGTATGTGGGGTCTTTTTATATATGTGTGTTGCCTAAGGCATTCTAGATATGCTTATAATGGGTGCCATGAATTTTATTATGCTTGTAGGTGCTTTGAACATTAAGGCATAGCCCACCTTGAGTCTACCATCCTTTAATAGATGATTTCGAACTCTTAGTTGATGTTGTACGGTGCTTTTTAAGGATGACACTGTAATTCTTAGTACTAGAGTTGTGATTCATAATTTAATGCTAATGATGGTTTGTAATTCATTGCTCATTATGAAATATTATGCTTATGGGTTGTATAGATAGATACTACTATGGTATACAAGAAGAAGAATAAGGTAAATCAAAATCTTGATAATGTTCCTCCTAGTTCCAACCCTCAAAATGGATTGGTTGAAGGATATAATTTAAAAGGTCTAGTATATGAAAAAGTGCATGATGAGGTTGATGAGTGGCAAGTAGTCTCAACACCAAGCCATACAACTCAAAATCATATGCAAGTGAACTAATTGTAATCCATGGACTAGACTAGTGTGACAATTAAATTAATAAGTAGTTAATCATGGATCATTTTTTTCCCAATTATACTCACGTAACCCTAGTTCATATGGTTAAGTGTAATAATGGGATATGATCTTGATGTTGTTTAGGACATAATAAAATAATATTAAAATACTAAAATGTTAAAATTTAAAATATCTAAGCTAGGTACAAAGATAAATCCTAGTCTATACTAAGGGTGATGAGTGTTTATTTTGAATTTGGTGTACATGTCCTAAATGCTTGTACCCACTACTAGGATTATCAAGCATTATGCTACTAGGCAAGACCAAGTAATAATGCTATTAGGATTACCAAATGAACACATGTTTAAGCTTTAAACTAGTTGCATTCATTTCATCAATTCATTAATATGGAATAAAATGTAATATTAATCTAATATGCATTAGAAATTAAATTGCATTAAGATAAATTCTGGGCTATGTCAATGTGCTACAGTCGAATAAAATAGTCTCAATATTTATTGCCATCATCCAATATGTCTAGGTACAAGGCACTTGAATAAAGAACCCAAACAACTACTTCATATCATGTTGTAAAAAATTGCTAACAAATTCTAACTTCTATGGAACAAAACTATAAGAGTTTAGTTAACCTATCTCCTAAAAGATATCATCACTATGATTGGTATGTATATTTATATAGGTATTTATTATCTCTATGTCAATGCTAATGCATTAAGGTAGTGGACCCTATGTCAATATTGTTATGTTGATGTTGTTGTCTAGATAATATTCATTAGAGGTGTGTGAGGATATGCAAAAAGGTAAAAATAGGAACAAAGACAAAGGGATACCTTGAGAGAGAAATGATGATGATCCTCTTCGAAAGATGCAAAATTTATGGGGCTAGTTGTTGAAGGCAGACCATGTGATTTTTAGCTAGTTACCTGCTCATGAGCAAGAAAAAATGATTCATGAAATTGTGGATATAATGAATGTATTCTACCTATGGAAAATAAATTTGGACATATGAGAAACATGTTGATGGTGTGTAGGTCTTTATGAGGGACATCTTGTAAAGGTTGCTAATCCTAGTGTCAAAGAATGAAAAGCTCAAGGACTAGTTGGTTGTACAAATGAAAGAAATCATATCTAGGTTTGGGTAATCTACATTCAAATTCCAAGCTAAATAATCCAAAGCCTATAAAGCATATCATGATGATAAGCTTATAGATGTGTTTCTCTATGAGAAGGAAAATTCTTGGAGATGAACAAGTATCCTAAGGAGACCAAGATAAGCATTTTTTTAAATTCTAGAGCAAAGTTTTCTAAACTTGATGGCTTAAAACTGTCTAGTATATGAAGTCTATGATAGCTTAAATCTATGCAAAGACATGGAAATATTTAAAATTACCATGATCGAGATCTTATGCCTAGGCAATTCCATTGACAAGGCTTAGGTGAAGTTGAAGTAGATCCAAAAAACTAGGAAGCTACAGAATTACATCATAGAGTACCAAGATTTGATGTTACAAGTTCTTGACATCAACAAGATGGCTAAGTAGTAATTCTTTTTTAATGGCTTGAATCCATGGTCTAATGGAAAATCAAAACCCATAAGATTACAAATTATATAGAGGAAATTGAGTTGGCTACAATTTTTTGATTAATTGTGAGTGTTAAAAGTAGTAGAAGAATGGAGTAGATGCATCTTAGACCATAAGAGCATACATGATGGATCCTATGAGTTTGAAAGAAGAAGCTTTGATGATGGCTTTCAGCGTTTGCATCCTACCATTACTTTTCATTCCTAAGCTTCTTACTACGGTAATGGAAAATGTTAAGCTCTCGAATATCACAATAGGTTTAGAGGCAAGCATGCACACTTTAAAAGATCCATAAATAATCTGCTAGGGTGTTTAAGCATAAGGTGCTTTATCTGCTTGAGAAATTATGTTGTTGAGATTTTCCTTAGAACCCCAATGAATGACCAACTTGAAGGAGTCCAAATGGTGACCAATGGTCAAATACTCTTGATTACAAATTATAAGCTTACTTATATGTGATTGAGGTGAATGAAAATGAGAAAGATAGTGAAATACTTGGTGTGATGAATCAGATCTCTTAAAGCTTGATTATAATTCAACCATATGTTTAAGGAGAGAATTCAAAGTAAGAAACTAACTTGCATTCAATAAAATTAGTTCTAATAGAATTTTCTTTAAATATGGTAGATGCCTTGGTTAACATAGGTGCTATTCATAGGTTTCTTTCACTAAAAATCACTCACACCATAAATTTGTAAGTTGAACTAGCTTCGACATCTTAGCCAAACTCCATCCAATTAGATGTATTAGAATGATGAAGGGTATGAAAGTGAATGTGAGATATTGAAGTGGGAAGTTGGATTTCTCAATTCAAGACATTGAATCTTTCTAAAGCATCATTAGACATGAGTTCCTAAAGAAGGAAAAGGTATTATTTGTTCCATATCTTAATTTATTACATCTTACTTAAGAAATTTTCCTATGCTATGAAGACCTTTACACCAAGGGCAACTAGCATGCTTCATGAATTATAAATTTTTTTTCCAATGGTGATGAAGAGGATTACCCAAGATATAGCCCACCAAATGTTCCTAGAGATGTTGAGAAAGATGGAAATGGATGGTTCAATCCAAGTGAATGTGTAGATTAAAGAGTTGGAAGGGAGGTATAAAGACCTAATGTCAACAAAGATGTTTGGTGAGTTACCAGAAGGACAAGTGATGGATCACAAGATAAAGTTATTGTTGGAAATTACCCCTCCTAAGTGGAATCCTTATAGAATAACTACCCTTGATTAGATGAGTTAAAGGAGCAGTTAACAAGTTTGGTAAAGAAGGATTATATTAAACCCTCAAAATCTTGATATGGAATCTTAGTGTTATTTGCAAAGAAAGGATGGCACACTAAGATTATACTATAATTTTTAAGTGCTTGAATAAGTTCATCATCAAGAATAGGTATTTTGTACCTTTAATGCCACATTTATTTGATCAACTAGCAAAAAATTAAATTTTCTCTCAACTCGACATTCATCAACAGTACTATCAAGTATGCATTGCAGTAGAGGATAAGGAGAAGATAGTATGTATCACTTGTTATAGCTTGTATGAGTGAGCAATCATGCCACATTTTGTAGCTTGTAGATGGTAGCAATTATTTTACCACCTTTTGCATACTCATGAACAAGGTGTTCCACTAGTAACTTACAATGGCATAACTTGATAACATTCTTGTGTATTTTTTTTCTATGGAGGAATGCCTTCAATACTTAAAACTAGTATTCTCCAAATTGTAAAAGCATAAGTTGTACACCAAGTAAGAGAAGTGTAAGGCTGGAAAGGCAAACTTAAGGTTCCTTGGTCATATCATTGGTGGAGGCAAAGTAAAACTAGATCTAAAGAAGGTAGATGTCATTACCGCATGGCTTGTCTCAAAGAACATGCATGAGGTACATCAATTCTTTTGATTACCTAGCTGTATATGAATTTTATTTGTGATTTTTTTATAGTAACAACAACCATAACTAATTTTTAGAAGAAGGATGCTTCCTGGAAATTGAGTAATAAGTGTCAAGAAGCATTTCTCAAGATTAGGATGACCCTCATAATCTAACCTATGTTATCCCTCTTTGAATTCTTAAATTCATTCAAACTTTATAGTAATTCATGTATTTGACAAAGTATCCTCTAGTATTTCATGTTTCCATGTTGGAAAATTTCAATTCTAGAGATGCATATACAATAAAGATGAGGTCCTGTGGATTTCCAAATATTGAGGTTATGAAAGGATGATAAATTTATTCCATCATCAACATGCATGTAACTAGATATAATCCTAATCAAAAGGTGGAATTTTATATGCATTGGCAAGACACATTCTTATAGGAGGACACTTGGGAGAACTGACATATTGTCAAATATAAGCATACATTTATTGCAAACTTTTGAGTAAAGAATTAAATTGATCAACCTTTGTGGATTTTCCACTTCCCACTAAGAGTCATAGTGTTGCACATAAAAAAATATAGCATTAGTAAGATAGGATAAATGTTGTCAAGTAGAGCTAAGAGGGATCACTTCTAAGGGGCAAAGAGCTAGTGTGTTCTCCCTTAATTAATAAGTTAGGTGGTGCCACAATGAGGCTAAAGTTCCAAAGATCCATACTCATGCTAATGTTAGGATAATACTAAGCATGGAGAGTGGTTTCTCTAATGTATGAAGTAGTCTCCTCTTAGATACAAAGGATTGACTCTACTCTCTCATATTAGTACTAGAGATAGAAAATATTCTCAAATGTCAAGTGAATAGATTTTTCTCTAGAAAAAAAGGTTAGTATAGTTTACATGAAAAAGGGTAAACCTTTTCTTCTTTAACCTAGGTTATGTGAACATCTCTAAGTTGCTATTGGATGTTAAGTTGATTTCAATATTCGTCCTTTATAGTTAAATAACCCTAGTTGTTAGACCTTCTTATCTACAATTATAAAAAGGGCTTTTAGCTATTCAAAATCCCTTACTATGTAATGTGCTCTCCATATTTGGAAAGCATACGAACAAATACTTAAGCTTTGAGGATATCACTTCTTTCAAGTGGGAGAGAGTGTAGGAAAACATGTTTTATTAATAGATTGAAGGTTGTTTCCCTCTAGAATGAGGATCAGAGAAGTGTGGAGATCCTTACAAGTTCTATACTATCTTAACCATTACAAAAAAGCTACATGGTTCTAATTCCTTGTCAACTACATCGTAAGAATATGTAGACTTGTTAGGGATTCTTTGCTTCTCTAGCTTAGACCATTGCCCCTCTACAATGTAAGATTTATGACTAGTTATACTTAGCTTAAGATTGGTCCTTGTTGTCATGTCATGTTGTGTTATGATGTGTCATGCATGTGTATGTTCTACATCTTTATGCATGCTTATTGCCTAGGTCAATCTTGCTACACTTTTAAATAATCTTGTACCCTTCACAAATCACATGCATACTTCATTCAACCATGTATCTATAGAAACAAAGTATTTTTAACATAAATAATAAAATTTAGGTCCAACATTATCTTGTACCCTCCACCCATGTCCCCATCTCACTAGGTACCAATAAATAATAAAATTTATAAATCCTTATTTACACTCATCTTAGTACTATATCATTTTTATTAATTTTAGAAATAAATGACACTTTTTTTTACTATTGAATGTGTCAAACTAATATTTTAAAAAAAAAATTAGCATTTTTATGATCCTTCATTCTTAAAAACTTATGTAATTTACACCCAAATTGTAGAAAAATGCCTAAAATAAAGTCAAATTTCAATCTTGATTAAAAAGTAGTCCACTTTGAGTCCACTCTCCTTTCATAGTTGATTTGGGACTCTTGGGTGGTATTATGTGATGTTTTTCAAGGGTAACACCATAACATGTACAATAATTTTCTAGGGAATGTTACCTTTGTTGGAATGTACTTTATCATGACTTTTTATTACTACCTCAAATCCATTTTTTATTTAAAGTTCATACATGAATATTGAAACTAACTCCGTCAATGTTAGTACCAAGCCTAGATACGAAAAGAGGAGGGTTATAATTAGGTTAAAAGCTAATTGTAAAACCTTTCCAAATCTCATGGATGAGTCCTTTTTTATATTTTTCAAATGCTAGGAAATTTTTCAAAATAAAGTGCAATAATCACATGGTTCCATTGCTATGGAAGATGGACAAGGGCTTGCTAAAGCATCCTCATCGTCGCTTAAATATTATGAAAAGTAAAGAAGGGTTTCCACACTAAGGATGGATATGGGTAAAGAAGCAAGTTCATCAATAGAAATTTTTTATGGCAACCAAGAACATTGGAAGTCTCAATAAAAAAAAAAACCTCTAAAATTACTAATGCCATGAAAAGATAAAGAATCTACATTGTTTGCCTTCAAGAAATAAGATAGAAGGGGGAGAAAACTAAAGATTTAGGCTAGTATTACAAACGCTTCTACTTAAAAAAAGAAAATTACCAAAATGGAGTAGACATCATCATTGATTAATTTGTTAAAGATAAAGTGGTACATGTATATCCCCATGGAAATCAAATTATGGGCATCAAACCTGTGTTTAAAAATAAGATCATTAGTATAATCAGCCTACATGCCCCATAAATTAGCCTATAAATTTTGATTAAGTATGATCTTTAGAATTCCATGGATTCAAGAAATTCCCCATTGAAGGGTATTTTAACAGTCATGTTGGATCTATGAAAATGGGATACAATAGGATTCATGAAGGAAAGGATTTAAAGAGCACAATAATATGGAAGATTCACTATTGTAATTTGCAAGTGTCTGTAACCTTACAGTTGTAAATACTTATTTTAATAAGATGAAAAAAATTTAATTACATACAAGAGTGGTATGGATAAAATAAAAATTGATTATTTCTTACTGTGCAAAAAAGACTAGGCCATGTGTAAAATCTACAAGGTCATATCTGGAGAGTGTCTTGCAATTCAGCATCAAATAATAATCATGGATTTAGCTATATAGAGCTTTAAAGATAGTATGAGAAAAGGGACTAAATGCATAAAATGGTTGAATTTGAAAGAAGATAACATTACCTTATTCAAAGAATAATTGCTTCATGAAGTCACCTAGAATTAGGATTGGTCTGCAAATTTAATTTGGGGCCAAATCGAAGTTGCATTTAAAAAATTAAAAAGAACATTTTGAATGTAACATACATCCCAAAGGAGACATGGTAGTGGTGTAATAAAGTGCAACATGCTATCCAAAATAAAAAAAAATTCTCTAAAGGATTGGCAGCAAAGTAGTAGCCAAGAAAATATACTAATATACAAAATGATAAAGAAAGAGGCAACCTTAATAGTAACCAAAACTAAACATAAAGCCATGAATAGATTTTATGAAAAATTAAGAAAAAGAGAATGATAAAAATATATTTATAAATTGGCAAAAATTAGAAACAAAAAATGTGATGAGTTGCATTTTCTTGGGTTCCATCAACGAGGCCTCATCGACACAGTGTATATTTTGGCCTATAAATACACATTCACCCACCATGTTTATGGTAATCTTTTGTCATAGTTATAGCTTATCTCTTATAGTTTTGTCATTTGAAAGTTAGAATATTTTTCTAAGTGCTCACAATAGAAGTCAAAGAGTGTACACATCTATATTCGAGCACTATGGTGCCTAAGCACAATAGTGTGTGCAGTAATAAAGATGAGCCTTTTAATAAACCTTGCAGCACCTTGAANTTAAGTAATTAAGCTAAATTAAGCTAGATTAAGCTAGATTAAATAAGCAATTAATTAAGCACATAAGTACGACCACTTCGAGCATATGCTTGACTCTTGGTGATTCCAATGACACTTAACATTTGGTAACTTAATAGTGTTAAACGTGTTTAAGATGTGTATGGAAAGTGGGAATCAATGCTTGTGTTAGGATTAGTTAGGTGTAGCTAGTTAGATTAAATTAGCAATTTAATTATTTTATTTTATTCATTATTCTTTATCCTTAGACAAATTAAAACACAAAACATAAAAAATGATAAAAATCATATGCCTCAGTTGCACTTAACCATACCTTTGCATTTCACAAGTGTAATTAGGAAAACAATTATTACAACAATTAGTTTCACTTCCTAGAGACTAGTGTACTTAGAAGGCTATAAGTCTATGAATTCAACTAGATTGCACGTGAACGCTTCGTAATTCATATAGTTGGATGTAGGGTCTACTTGCTGCTCATCATTGGTGCCATTGGCAAAGACTTGTACTTTGATGCATGTGTTATCTAGGATTTAGTAAATATTATTTAAGATCACTGGAATGAACCCTAAGGCCACCATCATTCAAAAAAATTAATAATTACAACTATAATTTAAGCATACTAAATTTTTCTCTAATTCAAAATGTCTTCTTCTCACAGGCATGATGATTCAAAACTACCAGTGCCCCAAGAATATAAGGTGGTATACACTCATTCAAATGAGTTTGTACCTAATTTTACCTTCATCCTTCATCAGGATGAGCAACTATGGTGGAGAGATATGGGGGGCAACATTGTGTTACCTCCTTACTAATCTATTTCTAGGATGTTTTTCCAAAATCTTGAGAGTTTGTGTTGGCACATTTGGCCATTTCATGGAGCAGGCTAGTAAGGTTAAATTGGTTAAAAGTTCTTGGAGAAGTGGCTAAAATTTGGGTTTGAGAGGAAAAAGAATAAGTAGCATTTTTTTTTCTACTTTATAAAAAATGTGTTCCTATACATAGTGGGATTATGGAAGAAGCCCAATTTACCATTTATATGATATAAAGATATAACAAATCAGAGGGCATCTTAAGTAAAATTTGTGTTGTATCCATTTTATTCCGGAAAGCAACCTCTGCAGCAACACAAATTCAGCAGGACAATTCATATTTTGATGGAAAGGGTTCCAGAGTCTTTGTTCCACCTTACTTTCGGATTATCAATTTATCATTTAAATTTTTAAAGGTAACATAAACTATTCCTGTTTCCAAAAATCAAAATTCATCGTGTTCCAGAAAATCAAAATTCCCAGAGAACCGCGAGCCTGAGATCTATTCCCAGTGCTGAGCCCTCTGATTATGATCTGCACCGGATGAAGATTCATACTATTGCTAAGCGCCATGCTGCGTAATTCAAAGAAGCTGTTTTCAAAAAAAAAAAAAAGAGAGAAGCAGACATCAACATTTCATTTTTTTTGGGGGACCATAAGCAGCGTTGGTCGCCGCCTCTGCAAACAGAAATACAAAAACCTCCGCGCGAGTAGCGTAACCAAACCCTACTAATTTCTACACCACGCGAGTCAATACCAGGGCCTTGCTCCACTGCGCGTCGGTGGAGGACAGATTGCATACAACGGCTGAAACAAGACAGCGGCCGTGGCAGGCAGATGAACGGCGGTAGCAGAAGAAGAAAGGTAGTGGTCTCTGTCACGCACGGGGCCATGGCCTCGGCCACGTCTAGATCTGGCCGAGGGTTGCTGCAGGCGACTTGAGGGAGATGAGGGCTACGACGACGGCAGCGGCACCAACACAACACGCGGTCATGACGGAGGACAAGAAAGACAGTTGCTAAATCTTCAGTTTCAGGTTCCGCCTCCAACCTTGCCAAACAGGCCTGGGTTTTCTCAAAGAATGCATTTCAAAATTTTTCCAGGTGGTTAAAAAACGGCAATCATAAGTTTACTCGCCCTGGAACCTGCAATCCGAAAATAGTAGCCATGCCCGATGTCAATGCCTCCGATGTCGCATACCAGTCCACGAAATAAGGCAGTAG
>MNCI01011110.1:3277-27826 GCA_015680685.1 Gnetum montanum | reverse complement strand
CAGGACACAATGTTGTTGTTGCTATTTACTAATGATGGTTTGTGCCTAATGTTGTGATTGTTGATGTTTGGTTTCTATTTTTGAATTCTGATGTTTGATGACTTTGACATGGTTTATTTTTCATGGAACAAGTAGTGAGTCCACATCATCTACCAATCCAATAAACTCTATGGTTTTCCTTGTTCTAGGAATTTGAGGTTCCTTCCATTAAAGAAACTTTTAATCAATTGGTGACCTTGGTAGTTCCAAAATTAGGAAAGATTCAAAGGTTTGTAAAGGGTGTGACTTTAAGGGGACTTAACACTCTTTGTACTCTTCTACTTGCTTAAGTGCTTGAGTGTTTTTCATGAACTTCTTACTGTTCCATACCAACCATTAATAGGAAGTAAAATAAAGTCCTTACATGGTGTGGTTCCCATTTCAAACAAAAAAAATAATGGGAATTCAATGCACACCCATTAGAAATGAATAAGTCCTTGCATGGTGTGATTCCCATTTCAAAAAAAATAATGGAAATTCAAAGCACACCCCTTGGATAAATAAATGGGCTACAAGCACTGGTTATGGGACTCAAATGTCATGCACTTATGCTTGAAGGTCCCCTTTAACTAAGGCCCTCTCTCACTTCCTACTTCTCTTTTCTTCTATTTGTGGGATGGTGGTTGTTTTGTGGAAGCACTCTTGTGTCTCCAGTGGGTGGATTGGTCTTAGGGTGGCGATGTGAAGTCACTGAAAATGGATGGTTTTGGTATGGACTCAAGATGGATCTTCTTGGGTTATTTTAAACACAAATTCCATGAGGGACTTCTTATGACCTCAATTCAAAACTCCATTCCACCTTCTCTATCATCCATACATGTTACCATAACTCACCTCACTGTCGTGTTCTATGTTATGCTCTATATCTTGGTCTGATGTGTTGGGATTCTTAAGTAGATTCTTTCTAGTTGGTCCTTAACTTGTCATGTCATTAAATCGACTATGGGGCCCACAGACTCTTTAGTTGAGGCTATGCAAGGGCAAAAAGGACATGAGCCTGCTATGGGGAGGACCCACTTGCATAGCTCTTAGTTTGGTTAGTTAACGTCCTTTACCTTTAACATTGTTACAATCCTATCTTTTGCATATTCCATTGAGTATTTTTCTTGGTGCTCCTTAATCTTTCATTTCATTCATCTCCCAAATCAATTTTTCTCCATTTTTCTAAATTTATGAGCTTCAACACCCTCTTCTCATGTTTTCATACTATTCTTGACCTTTTAAGCCTTCATTTGACACTAATTTCACTCAGAAACTCCTTGTATTTTGCAAGTTTAACCGAAGTCAACAATTGTCAATGGTGGTCAATAGCTGCATTGACGAGGCCTCATTGACATAATGCAAAAACCCTATATATACCACCAAACACTTGCAATTTTTCATCATTTGTTCATAACACATGGGGAGTTTTTGTGATTTTTCAAAGACTAAAACCTTCCAAAGCTCGTAACTTCCTAACCATTTGTTCAAATCACTTTTTTTTTTGATCCTACACTTATGAGAGTACGATCTTTATTATGGGGGCCACAAACCTTAAGGATTCAGATGAAAAATCGATGGAAAATTTTGGAAATTTTTCTAACTCCCCCAAAGGGTTAATAACCTTAACCACATATAAACATCAACTTTTTCAAGAGTTAACCTTTCCAACAACCTCTAGGATGATTTACTAATAATAACACATAAGTAAAATGATAATCAAAGTAATTAAATTAGCCATAATCACAACTTAGCCAAAGTGTAGTCATCCTTAAGAGATAAAGGTATTCCAATTTCCTTAAGGTTACATGATGATTGCTAACCCTTGGTCTTATTGTGATTATAGATGACACCAAAACAGAAATGCTTGTAGGAAGAAGAACCCTTGCATCCCCAGGAGAAGCATCCCAGAGCTACAAGGGGTCAAGAAGAACAAGGCCAAGAACTACCAAAAGCAACCCATGCAATGGGACCTCTTTGAGCTCGAAGTGGAATCTATTGAAAAGATTCTAGAAGAAGAAGTGCTGACTGAACAATCATAGTGAGAAGAAGTGCCTAGACTCGCACCAAGGCTTGAGGTTACTTTAACTCAAGCCTACCTAGACATCATCAAGTTTCGAGAGATCCAAAAATTAGTTCTTCAAAAGATCAATTAAGGGAAATTTCTTGACAAAGCTCTAGTGGATATCAAAACTCAGTTGCAAACTTGTCCCATGTAGCCAATAATCACATCCAATGAATAATGGTAGATGGGAGAGACATATCTCTTCTGGAGTAATCGAAGATTGGGGTCCATTATCAAAATCAAGGACATTCATTCAAGTATTCTATTCGGTAGAAGCTATTGCATAGGCACTTGGGTAACACAACTAGCAAAACTATCCATAAAGGGTAACCCTAAGGCCAAGAGGGACTAGAACTAGTGATGCTATGGGGTGGACCATAAGGAGTACGGTGCGCTCACACTAGCAAAGCGAATTTACTTCAAAATTGCAACCTGTTACCTCAATCCAATGATGAAGCCAAGCAAGGTGACCACCTTCTCTACCTGAGCATGCACCACTCTAAGTAGAAAATTTCCCGTCAACCTTCCACAACTGATCTACTGAGAGATTAAAAAATGCTTCAAGGAGAATGAACGTGGAAGGAAGACCTTACCCTTTCCGTGTCTCATTCGAAAACTCTACAAAAGGGTAGGCATCGTTCGGTACTCCAATGCCACCATCAGGCATGCTCCTTTAACCTCATGGTCTGAGATCATGAAAGATAAAATGCCAGCAATGACCTAAGAAGAGGAGCAGCTGCCACCATCACCCACTTAGGAAACAACACCAGAGGCCTATACAGCTATTGAGCATCTATGCAAAATTTGAAAGTAGCTCTTGAGCAAATAAGAGTAATGTGCAGAAATGAGTGGGTAGATCCATCTATGTATCAACCGATAATGAGTCACCTTAATAAGGTGGCCCGAATAGTTAGTCAAGTTGAGAAAGGTGGTCCAATTTTCTTTGCCCAACGAACGTAGCCCCCTGTAAAGTTGGATTCCAATGCTTAGGAGGTGATGGTGTCTCTATCGTAATACCATTTATTCTCAAAAATCTTTGGAAATGCCACCACCTTCTTTGTGTGTTTGGAAGAAGGCGAAGGGGCAATTGTCTTGGTGTTGTAGCACCAAGGGTAAGAAACAGTAGCTGAAGTGGTTGCTAACCATGTAGCTAAAGCATTGAATGCATCCATGAAATTTGTACTAGACATATTTACACTTCAAGACGTGTAAACATTAGCATGCATATTCAGCAAAAAACTAAATGCAGCCCAACATGAAGAGTTGCTAGAATGACTAGTGGGAACCAGGCAACCGACTCTAGACATCTTTGATTTTCCAGAAGACATCACTGCAACCCAGTCAAAGCTACTAAATGCAATGGGAAAATGCACTATTTTGGAGGGGCAACTCGAAATGGCCCAAGAACAAAATCAATGCTTGGCCATGAAGGTTTTCAAACTACATGCCGAACTTGTGGATCCTACAATCCTTAGCCCAACAATAACAAGAGATGAAGCTTTCAAATAGCTTCAAGAATGATTTCAGAAGGTTAAGGAGGAAGTAATTACATCCATCTTTAAATAGTTCATAGCTGAAGCCAAAACATATTCAACTTAGAAGGACTTGATACAAATGTGCTAAGAGAATGAGACCCTGATCACATAGAATTATCACCTGAGAAATGTTGATGCTTAGAAGGACTAGATGTAAGAATTTATTCATCAACAGTAGGAGTAGCTTGCTAAGATGAATATAGAATTGAGGAGATTGGCCACATAAAACTGAAATCTATCAATGGAGGAAGTGTGTGCCTTGCACCAGAAGTCTACCATCAAGATTTCCACCTTGAAGAATGAGGCTCTTAAGTTTGAAAAAGTGAAAAATCACTATCGATACTAGGTTGGCTTGTAGAAGGAAGTTAATGAAAAACACATTTAGATGGCAAAGGTGAAACTAAATGAAACCCTCTAGCAACTCCAACAAGGAAAAGAAATGTGGCAGTCCATTATTGATGGGATCAATGCCTATAACAAAGTGAAGATTCGCTTAAAGGAGTTGTAAATAAAAGAGATGATAGAATATATGGAGTTGGCCAATCTCTGATATGTAAATTTGGCAATGCTAATTGCAAGACAACTATAATCAGAATTAGAAAAGTAAGTGGCTAGCTCATATATGTTATATAAGGCAGAGTTCGAGCACCATAAAGACACTAAGTAGAAGCTTGAGATTGCAAATGCTGAACTCGAAGTTCTTAGAGCACAATTTAAAGATCAATGATTAATCATTGAGAACCTAGCCAAATAGATGAATAACTACTAGGAGTTGAAAGACACAGTTAAGACATTCGACATTGAATGCAAATAGTTCGCTGCTTGGTTCGTTAATGCAAAGGAGCTATTTCTAGCAATCATGTGTCCCTGGGATGTGCTTGTTCCAACCCACTGCATGAATGGTGCATGATCTCAGAAGTAAGGAGGAGAAAATGAAAGCACTACTAGATGCTTTCCGCCTCCCACTTTAAGTCACAAAAATAGCAGGACAATCGTAGCCACCTCAACTATCGTCTGTGCGTGAAGTCGGTAAAGGTCCCTCGAAGCCTTAGGAGCCACCACCACTAGGACTATTTGATCTTCTCCATTAGCTTCACATCATCAAGGCACATGCTGTCCAATTTTAAAGAGTTTTGTCATGGTGTTCAATTTTATGTCATGAACACCATCATTTTTTGTAATGTGTTGATCCGTACACCCATGCACTCCATTTTTTTGTCAAGTCAATCAGTTTTATTTTGTTTGGAAAAAGTTAGTCAATAATCCCATACCTTCTCAAATTTTGTAAAAGAACTTGAGGACAAGTTTTCATTCAGTTGTGGGGGTATGATGAGTCGCAGTTTAGTTAGTTGTGTCAATGTAGCCTCATCAACTGGGCCTCATCGACACATCATATCTTGTGTTGACGAGGCCTTGTTGACACAGTGTTGGTTTTCAGCTATAAACACATACCTACCTGTCATATTTATGGCATAAGACATTGTAGTTGCAATGAAACTCTTGTAGTTTTTCCATTTGAAAGTTAGAATTTTTCCCCTAAGTGCCCGCAACAGGAGTCATTGAGTGTACAAATCTTTATTCGAGCATTGTTGTACCTAAGCACAGCAATGTGTGCAGTAATAAAGATGAGCTTTCTGATAAACCTTGCAGCACTTTGGATAGATTAGCTATTTCATTTATGAATTTAATGTTTTTAATTAATTATTGAATATTTTCCAATTATTACGTTAATGAAGCAATTAAGCTAGATAGATTACACACATAAGTACGACCACTTTGAGTGTAACACATATTTGCTTGGTAATCCCAGCAGCGTTATTGCTTGGTACACCTAGTAGCATAACACTTGGTCACCCAACAATTGTATGTGGGTTCAGAACGTGTACAAAAACTCGGATCAGATGCTTATGTTAGGAATAGTTAAATGTTAGTTAATTAGTTAATTTAGATTAGTTAATCCAATTCTTTTTATCTATATTTGAACACCAAACTATAAAACACAAAATGATAAAAATTAGATGCCTTAATTACACTTAACCATACCAACATATGTCACAAGTTTAATTGGGAAGACATCGATTGATCTTAAGACAAGATTCACTTTCTAGGGGATTAGTGCACCGAAAACGATAAAGTCCACGAAATTTGACTAGATCGTGCATGAATGTTTTGTGATTCAGATGGTTGGGCGTAGGGGTACCTCGCCGCTCATCAAGGCCCAAGCCGAACCACTATAAATCTTGGTATGCAGTATCCATTTTATTTTATTTCTTGCCTTTCATCTTGATCTTAGTTTAAATATGCTTTACTCTAATTTATTTACACATTTGTAATGAGTGGCGAGTAGACCCTACATCCAACCATATGAATCACTAAGCGTTCACATGTGATTTGGTCAAATTCCGTGAACTTATAGCCTTCTAGATACATTAGTCTCTAGGAAGTGAAATTGACCGTTATAATCGTTATCTTCCCAATTATACTTGTGAAATGCAAAGGTATGGTTAAATGCAATTGAGGCATATGATTTTTGTCATTTTTTATGTTTTATATTCTAAGTTGCCTAAGAGTAAAGAATAGAGAATTAAAGATATATAATTGATAATTTAATCTAACTAACTAATATTTAACTAATCTTAGCATAAGCATCCGTTCCCACTTACGTACACATCTTGAACACATTCACCACTACTGGGTTACTAAATGTTAAGCATTGCAGGAATTACCAAGTGTTAAGCATATGCTCAAAGTGGTCATACTTATGTGCTTAATTTATCACTATTTAATCTAGTTTAATTTAGCTTAATTTCTTACTTAATTAATTATTTAATTACTTGAAGCATTAAAATAAATTGCATAAAATATTAAATGCCTAAAAGAAAATGATTAATTTATTTCAAAGTGCTGCAAGGTTTATCAAAAAGCTTGTCTTTATTGCCACACACATTGTTGTGCTCAGGTACAACAATGCTTGAATAAAGATCCGTACACTTTTTTTGACTCCTACTGCAGGCACTTAGAAAAATGTTCTAACTTTTGAATGACAAACTTGCAAGAGCTTTGCTACAATAATGAGACTTATACCATAAATGCAAATGGTGAGTGCGTATTTATAGGTGAAAATAGACACTGCATTGACGAGGCCATGTTAACGCATCAAATCCCACATCGACAGGGTCTCATTGATGCAACTCATCAATTTGCAAGAATATATTTTGATTATTAGATCTGAGTAAGATTATGAAAATTTTTGAGACACCCTTTTTACTCGCGGGTGTATCTTTTGATCCACAATGACTAATGTAGTACATGGCTTTTGTTCATTTTTTTTATGTTGATTCCACAAAATTAATATGTTCAGGGCTTGTTTCTTCATGCATATGGCATTTAAATGTGTAGGAAAAAAAACTTTCAAATCCATTTTTTAGTGAAATTGTTAAAAATAACCTTGTTCTATTCAAAGATAAAAATTGCAATGGCCTATTATCAAAAAAATTGCAAAACTTACATCAAAAAATTATGCATAAGTAACTTTTAAGTTGTTAAAAGTTGACTGATTTCTATAGGAGTAATAGAAAAAAGTTAAGATATTATGCTTAATCTAGCTTTACTATTTTTATCAATGGACAACTCCATGCAATGAGGAAAGAAATACTTGGATTAACATATTCTTTTATATGCTTTGTTAAACTTTCTATGGGCAACTTATTCTTGACTATTTTAACAAAAGCCAACAAGTGCTCAAGCAAATACCCTAGATACATAGAGGCTAGAGCTAATAATTAAACCTTTCACAGAATAAATTTAGTTGATAATTTAATATTCTTCCTTTCCTATGTGATAATATCTAAACTAACAATGTTAATTAATGAAAATTTGGAATAACCGTAACAAGAATTATAATTTTTGCAAATTTTTTAAAACTTGCATTTATCTTTTCCCAAAAGACCTTCCGGCCAATAGATGGGGTAGGGATGGCATGAACCTGTGATGAATCTTTAAAAGTTATCAAGACACAACCGCTAGGTCATGAACAACGGACTTCAAAGGAACAGAAATCTAATACAGTAAAGATATTGAAATATGGTAAAATAAATTATCCTAAGAATCTTCATTGGCCTGTTTGTCCACCAACCTGAACATGACTGTACAGAAGAACTTTCTGGTCTGGTAACAACAAAATATTTTGCTGAATACTCTAATGACGAGATAGAGTAGACTAGCACAGGGAAAGATTGCCTAACAGATGGGACAAGGATGATGACGTGGAACTCATTAACTAAATTTTAAATATCATAAACCAGAATGTCAAATTTCAGAAAACAGGCAATGAATGATCTATTTTCAAATGTAATAGAAAAGCATGTTAATTCTCAATTATACCCATGATGATCAACTAAATGCCAGGTCTGTCAATGAGGGCTTCATGGGATTTTGGTGGTTAACTGTACCTGATGAGTAATTCAAAAGTATCATAAGCCATGCACTAATTCTAATGGACTTTGGGCAGAAGCTCTGCACTGGTTCATGTAGACACTTCTTCTACCGTAGGACCACAGAACTAGTGTCAAGCTTTTCCTTTGCACCAGAGACTTAATCCCAAAGACACAAGCCGTCATTGCTAGCTTGAAAACACTTTCAAGCCCTCAAATTCCTCCTCTCGATTGTTGTTCTTCACACTCATAATTCCCACACACGTCTTACTTGAATTTATGGGTGAAAAGCAAGACACCTTTCCCATATGTTTTCCTCTGTAACTCAACTGTATCTTTTGATATTTATGAACATTTCTAATTAAAACCGTATCAGTTTGAAAAATCTAAAATAGATTACAAAAGTGAGACTTAAGAACAGAAGTTACAAAGAATATGGAAAACTACAATACCGTTTAAAACAAGATCTGTCTTCGCCAAAATAGCACAGTTCTGTTCTCCGATCATAGCTGCTGCTAAATTGTTAAATTGCAAACAGTACAATACCGTTGAGAACCTGTTCATTATGAAATCTTTCTCATCTAATCACGGTACTTTCCCTTCTTCAAATTCTGATTTCTCAGACCGTTTCCTCGTGAATGACAAGAATTCTATTAACGATAAAAGCAGATCCTTTGCAAAAGAAACTGCTTATTTCCTGTTTCAAGATTTCATATTTAAATGAATTATGAATTAGTTATTAAATATTAACATGGACTGCAGATTTCATCAGATATACAACATGCAAGTTTATTAATTTCCAAAGAATTTGGAGCAGCACTTTAAAATTTATCCAGATCCTCCCCTGCCTTGGAACAGCATGCTAAACTTTTGTTCACAAACATAGCATATTTGCATGTCGACAAATCGCAAGTTATGACAAGTTAACTATGCCTTTTTGAGACATTGAAACATTATTTTGTTTTGTTTTGGCCTGGCAACTTTGTATTTCTGCCTGATACTCATTTGCTATTGAGGTTGACGGTGATAAGTTGCAAGGTTGCAAGGGCGTACACCTGAATCCAGATCTTTCACAATTCACGAGTTTTCTCTTTTTATGTGATTTTATTTATAGGCCCTAAGGAAACTGATCGATCCTATTTGGTCCAAAGTTTAGCACCACCTTTGAGTTTTAGCACTTCAATGCTTAGTATGTGATGTATTCTCAACTTGAAATAATTGAAATATAGGTAGACTTTAAGATATATAGTCTAATTAGAACTTTATAACTTAGTATTGTCCACTGTTATTGAACACATGAGTTAGGCCTTCCAAATCAAGAGTCTTACCACTAGACTAATACCTCATTGCTATTAAGATTATTTTTGAGTTATTACTCCCTTCCCCTACCTTGTCACATTGTATAATCTAGAGTATATATAATCATAGTTAAGGTTTCAATGACCCCAACTTTAATAAGAAGACTAGTGAATGGAGGCCTTAGAGGTCAAGGTCAATATATCTTTGATTTTGACATGGGAGAAAGAAAGAATGTGATTGTTAATAAGGATCAACTTTAAAGGATCCATTATTTTTTCAATTAAAGAAGTGAACAAATTTCATCATCACCTTCAAATGAAAAGAGGATTTTTTTTTCCATCCATAGAAGTGAAGATTTAAGTGTAAGTTTACATTAAATGACTATAGCCAACCAATGAGAGGTGGCTCAAGTGGTTAGTTCATTGTTTCATAAGAATTTGCAAGCAATATCTTGCTAGTTCAAGTCATACTCAAGACATCAATATATTGTTTCTCAAGTCATAAGACCAAGGTTTGAGCTTAGGCACAACCACTCAAAAAAGGCTAGGCATTTGCTTATCCACCAACCCTCCTAGGACTTCGTCTTGGTGGAATAAGCATTGAGTTTCTCAACGATGATCTTTTTATCATGTTAGCTATATGTTTCAAGATGTAACGATAATCAAATTGTTTAAGGTTCCAACACCCCATTCAATGACTATAATCTCAATCTAAAAAATTTTTCTTTCCATTACATGCTATCACATCTTCAAAATAAAAAATATGCTAAATTTCAAATTATATTTCTTCAACTTGTAATACTCAATATCATTTCAAAAAAGAACACTAAAGAAATAGTGTATCGTTTGCATACCCAAGACTCCAACTTTTAAATTCTACTAAAAAGGATCATCACCCAAAAGCTCAATGCTCATCCACCAAGGAAGGATCCTAGGAGGGTCAGTGGATTAGAAAAAGTCTAACCTCTTTTAAGTAGCTACGCTTAGGCTCAAACCCAAGTCTTATGACTTAACAAACAAGCACTTTACCATCACTCCAAGTGGTGGTCCCTTCTAAATTCTACTATTACATATCTAAATATTTTTTATAGCAATGATGTAACTACCCTCCTATGTCAAATCAAAGCTTTTTTAAGTTAAAAAACTAAGCATCAACTTCACAACTTGCAAACTTTCCTCTAAAGATAACACTAAAGTTATTAGTCTTTGAACTATTCATTGCAATTATATAAATGCATAACAACTAGCAACTAGCAACCAACAACCTATAAGTAAGCAATTGACATATGAATTAAGGTCCTATGAATCCTTTGAGGTCTTTTGAGAACATAATAAAGCATTTTTATTTTTACATTGGAAGATTTAGTCCATGGTATGTGTTGGTGCTAGAAATTTTGGTTGTTGGAATGGAAACCAAAAAATCTAAGCACTGGAACAATTTTAACCTTGAATCCCAAGGGCCTCTAGAAATAAGATTTAGGGCACCCTAAATGATCTTGCCAATCACTAGGGATTTACAACTGTAAATGGAAATGGAAATGGATTTGGAAATGGAAACAAAAATGAAAATATAACCTAAAACTTGCACAACATGAACAATAACTTTATTTAAATAAGAAATAAAGAATAAGGTTCATGAAGTACAAATTTTGTGCCAAGAGCACAAGAAGTTACTTGCAGGTAGAAGTCTGTTGGAGAAGACAAGCTATGTCTCCAACAACTTTTTGTTAGTTTTCACCGAGGTCTACAATGTGGTCACGGAAATGGTATTTTACTTTTGGTATAATGGCAACTACATGGGAGTATTTGTGCCCAGCATAGTACTAGTTTCTGCTACCAAAAAGTGCCATAAGATTGCTATGGGCTTACTTAGTTGTGAAAATGCCAAAAATGCTATTGCTTATACCAAAGTTTAGAATAGAATAAAGTGTCGACATTGGGTTTTTATAGGGTGGATTGGCTATTTTTGGGTCTATACACGACTATCATGATTGTTGATAAATTGGTGTCAACTTGCAAGTGCAACGACTATCAACTTTCAACGTAGTTACCATTTATAGTAAGTCTAGTATATCCAACAACCACAAAACCCATCTATTTACTATAAATAGTAAATGGACTTTTGTGACTATGTTGGCGCCATCCTTACTATGCTAGCTTTGGTGGACTACGTTGAGGTTGTTAGATATGCCAAAAATTGGTGGAACATGTGAAGTTGGAAACTGGGAAAATGGTGGAGCTTATTGGAAAATGTTATGCTTGGTGGAAAATGTTGTCTACATTGGTCATTAAAGACTTGGGATGACTACGTTGGCCACTGTTGGAAAAAATTGGAAATTTCAACAATTCCAATGTTGCACTTCTATTAGGTCTTAGTGGTAACTACGCTGGCTACTGTCATCTTCTCTTCCAATTTAACCTTCCAATCTACTATAGCACCATGTCTATTGTAGCACCTGTCAAAATTGATGGCTCTAGTGTAGTTGGGACTATACCCCTACAAAAACTCATAGAAATGCCAATTTTAGCCATTCCCAAGGAATTTTCAGCCTTTCCAAGCCTAAATATAGATATGATGTACCTTTTTTCACTTGGGAAGTAAGGCAATAATAACTTTTAAGGCACTTTTTAGCCCCAAAATGTTAAAGTATGGAAGATTGTAACTCATGGACTACATATCTCAAATTTATAATAAAGTTTCATCTCAAGTTGAAAAATGGGATTTGCAACATCAATTTTTGATGGTGTTTCACTGGCCCCTCTTTGTTGATGTCTAGAGGATGACCCAAGAGACATTGACAAATAATACAAAACATCACTGCAAGTCAATTACAAATATTCCATCTTTGCACCTAATCTAGTAGTGTCGAACCATGCCAAAGAGTGCTTATGATGATGATGGAATAAAGTTATGGTGAGTGCTATCATTGACTATAGAGAAATGGTGATGAGGATGACCAATGAGTACCATATGTGGATATCATGGCTATGATATGGCACTAACATGTTGATCAATAGGTAAAGGCTTCGCACTTTGTACTTTGAATTGTTGGCCACTTGGCAATATGTTTGAGGAACCAACACCTCACTCCAAGGTTTCTTTGGCCATTAGGCTCCTTCTTTTGCATGTTTGGAGCCATTGGTTTGTCTTTTTGGGTTCCATTGACCATTCAACTTCTTGGCAATTTACTCCCCCCCCCCCCCCCCCCTTCTTTTTGTTTTTTTATGGGGTGAAACCTTCATTAGGTTTCTTTGCCAAGGTCAGTTTTGATTTTGTTTTTCCATTGAGTGAGATGTGTTACACTTGATGGCATAGATGGTTTTGCACTGAATGAGATGTGTCACATTCAAGTGGACTTGACACTAGAGAATGATGAAGGGATGTTTTATGGCCATAGTACATGAGTGCCAAACATTAGTCAACATTTTTATCCAAGGTAAGGAAGGTTATAATCAAGCTATGGGGTTGGGCTCAATGAAATGGTAATGTAAATGATATGAGACAAGCACTCTTTGCATAGTAAAACAAACTCGCTGAATCTTGTGCATTGAGGTCATGTGATGACTTGCTACCATAGTGAGTTGCATCTCCATGATGACTCTAGGTTTCATCTTACAAGAACAACTCCAAGAGGACAAGGAAAACCAAGCAACGAAAACATGTTGTCACATTATAATGTATGTGGCCACATAGAATGATGAATGAAACTAGGCTACCAAGTTTACAAATGTTGACAATTTAAGACAGTGGTAGGCCACGTTGCTAGTTTAAGGTCTTAGCGAGTCATAGAAAGATGTTCCTTTGTTGTGCAAAAGATGTCATGCAAGCTCACTTATTGTTGGCTATGAAGGTCATTGATGTTGATGGTCATCTCACAATTCACTACATGTAGTAAATTTTTAGATAGGAATGGTTGAGTAGATTGGCCAATTCATTTCCATTCATGTCTACTATCTAGTAGGCCTCCTTGCTATAGGCCTTGGTGATCAAGAAAGACCCTTCCCAATTGGTTGAGAATTTGTCCACAAGCTTGTGAACAACCTTGAGAACTAGGTCTTCTTCCTTGATCTTACGCTCATTGAGGTTATAGTGATGTTGTGGTGTCCATACTCCAATCTTGCATATTCACAATAAGCACATTAAGTAACACTTGTGTAACATGATTAAATAATGAAAAATGATATAGGATATTGTGATATGGTAAAACAAGGTTAACAAAGGCTATGAGAGGTCAAACAAAGGCCAAATGATGGGAACATAAAGGTTGAAAACAAAGTTAAAAGCTAGTTGCAAGATGATGAGATAAGGCTAAACCAATTAATATGGAAAATATAAGGCTAAACATGGTCAGTATGGTTTCAATTTTGCCAATTTTAGGCCTTAGCAAGCCATGTTGTCAATTTAAGGCCTTGGCAAGCCATGGTTACATGGTGTCAAATGATGCTCAAAGGTGGTCAACCCCACCACTTAACACCAATCAAAGGCTAAATAAGGATCAACAAAGGTCATAATAAAGAAAATAAGGTAGGTATGATGAAATTAAAGTGATGTAGAAGGTGCATGAGTTCAACTGATGGTAATAGAGATCAACAATGCATAACAAGGTCATAACAAGTTGAAATACCATGAAACAAAGTCAAATTAATCCAAATGCAATACATATGATAAAACTTGGTCAATACTAGTCAAATAGGATCATATTTTGCTAGTTTTAGGCCTTATAGGGCCATGGTATGAGGCTATAAGGTTGCTAAGGGAGTTTGGGCACATGAGGGGGGCATTCTAGGGTTGTTTTGAGCTAAAATTGATAGCTTTTCTTATGACTTCGATAGGCCCTACTGGTGACTATGCTAGCCCAGCATAGTCATGCATTCTCCAACGTAGTAAACATTCAGGGATAGTTTCCTAAGCATAGTATGGTCACTTTCAATCTCCCAATGTTCCAAACAGCTAGCACAAGGGATGGGCATTGAAGATTGATAGGTTTTGACACTATTTTGACCCTCCAAGAAGTCTAAAAAGCATGTTTCTAGTGGTGACTACACTAGGCTAGTAGGCCCCAACGTAGTCACTAGGAATAAATGAGTTCATGGGGTTTTTAGGGCTAAAACATAGTGGAATTATAGTTGGGTGACATGGGGCAAGGTTTGGGGAATTCTGGGCCAGTTCTAAGCCATTTTGAATGGTATGCTATTGATTATTGTTGCCACATTTTCCCTTCCTAATGTGACTATGCAGGGACAACATAGTCACAAACTTCCTTAGCCTAGTCCTACATGGGAAATGGATTTTGGTAAGTTTCAAAGCTCAATCGACCATGCTAATGGGCTTTTGAGGTTACTAGTGCTACAAGATAAGGTTTTAGTATCGAAATTGCTAATTTTGATGCCTATTTAAATACCTTTGGACTATGCTAGCATGCAGTTCCCAATGTAGTTAAGAAATTTGAGGTGAAAATGATGGATTTTGGCTTATTTCCCAAGGTTTCATAGTCTCAAGGTGCTCCAACAAGGTTCTAGGTCTTCTTGGGGGTTGATTCTAGTTGTTTCTTAGCTATTTTGGGCTTTTCCAAGGTGACTACACTAGGCTATACTAGTGACTACGTTGGCCTAGCATAGTCATAATAGTTTTTAGCATAGTCATGAGATTTGACATGAAAAATAGTGATTTCTAGATTACTCGTAAGGTTTGATAGTCCCAAAATGCTCCAGTAAGGTCCTAAAGTTGGAAATGGTGTTATGGCGACTAGATTTGATTTGTTTTGGGCTCCAACATGTGGCCTATTTTGGGTAGCACTAATGACTACACTGGCCCAACGTAGCCATACCATCCTTAGTATAATTGGGGTTAAGAAAGTGGAAAATATCAGGTTTTCTTATTAAAATTGTCTCTAGCAAGGTCCCAAGATTTCCAAAAATGCATTTTGAGTTATCTATGACAACTTTTACCTAGTTTTATGGGGACTACATTGGGCACCACTAGTGACTATGCTAGCCTAGCATAGTCACCCAATCCACAACATGATTGGGGTCAAAAAATGTCAAAATTAGGATAAAAGTGGTAAGCTTTATGATCAAATAGGCTCTAAGGAAGTTCTAGGGTTTGCCAAAAGTGGATCTAGGTTCTTTATTACAATTTTGGTTATTTTTGGATGGACTACATTAGGAACCACCAATGACTATGTTGGCCCAACGTAGTTACATCCTCCCCAATGTAGTTGGGGTTGGAAAATATTCCAAAGGGAAAAACATGGCAAGTGTTAACTTAGCTTTCAATCCAATTGGGTTTTTTGGCTCTTGGGAGTGAGTTTTGGATTGGAAATGTAATATTTCAGGCTTTGTAGGTGAACTACATTGGACATCACTAATGACTATGTTGGCCCAAGATAGTCACCTTTGGGAAATGCCTTTTGATATGGGAAATGATAAATTTTTGCTTCTGTCTATGGTCTAGCATGTTCCTAAGGTCTATGGGGCTGGATTTGGACTTGAAAATGATTCTTTTGAAGGTTTTAAGGGGATTACGCTAGGCACCTACTATAACAATGTTGGCCTAGCATAGCCATCCCATTCCCAATGTAGTCACACTTTGGACATGGATTTTTGCAGGGTTTTTGAATCGTCTATTAGCATTGTAAGGTCACTAGGGATCTTGGAGATGTGAAGGTTATGAAGTAAGGTTTTGGAGGTGTATCATGGTCTGTATGATCATTTGTTCCCATAAACCCTCTGACTACGATGGGGTAATGTAATTACTAGGGTTTCCTAGCATAGTCATACATATTGACCAATTTGTGACACAATTTTGTGAGTTTGACTAAGTTTTGAGGTTGTTGAGAGCTCTAGCCAAGGTTTGGGAAGATGGCATGGAAGTTTGAAGTCAATTAGAAGCCGAATGATCTAGAAATGATCTATTTCATTCTTAGCTATGCTGGGCTAGCATAGTCATGTTATTGCCCAATGTAGTCACACCAAAAATCTAGTTTGTGGTAAGATTTGGTGCTATTCTAACATCCTGGGACTACTAATTTGGGTATAAGGTTTTGTGTGTCAATGATCAATGTTAATTAATTTCTTGGAAGTGGTGAAATGCCTCATATTCTATTTGATTACAGTAGGCCAGCATAGTCAAGCCTCAAGCTAAAGTAGTCACATGGGAAACCAAGTTTCCATATGAATTTTGAGGCTTTTGAGAACTTAGTTTAACCTATGTCAACACTTGCTTACCCAACTTGATCATGTAGTTTTTTCACACAGACGGAGGACTAGGGATTGGATTTTGAAAGTGGATGGAATATTTCATGTATTCCAAGGCTCCTATGTATCCAAACCTTAGCGTAGTCAAGCCTGCAATTGTCCAAAATCCCCAAAAAGTAATGCCAACTTTGAATTTTTTTTGTATGAGAATGCTTATATATTTTAATTTTTTAAGGTTATATGGATATTTCTTAGTGTTTTTGAATCACTTTTGTTTTTGAACCACTTGATTCTGCCTTACCATTAATTTTTTATGGGTGTTTCTATTAAGCTATGACAAGTGGGTTTTCAGTTCTTAGCCATTTTCAAGAGTAAATTTGGTATCTTTTTTGTAGTAAATGATTACGAATTTTTGAGTTTTATTTTTATGGGTGTTTAGTTTGTGATTCAAGGATTCTAACGAATGTGGGATAATTGAATTTAGATGGATAGTTTACTTCTAGCTTGTGTTTCCATCAGCTAGTGCGAAATGGGGTTTTAGTCATGATGGCTACAGTTAAGTTAATTTTGCAATTTTTTTTCAAACCTTGGTTAAATTTTTTTATGTTTTCTTGAATGAGGTTGTAGTTCATGGTTTTTTGATTCCAATGGTAGTGGAATTATCGAATTTTGTTAAGTGATTAATTTTTTATGGATGTTTCCATAAGGTCACACAAAATTAAGGTCTTAAGGTTATTACGCATTTACCCCTATGAAGATGGGCAACATTGAGGCTTTGAAAATTTTTTTCCATCAATGTCCTATGATCTTGTGGATTGGTTGAGATGTTAGGAAGGGTCTAAAGGTGGTTTGGATTAAATTAAAAAATGTTTGATGATTTTTGTCAATGATTTCCCATGGCCATGTCATGTTTTCGGTTCTAAACTGTCATTTTCATGTTTTCAGTTGTAACTTGTCATTGTCATATTTTTGGTTGTAAATATGTCATTTCCATTTTTCTTGCTTAGGCTATAAGGCTACATCAATTATTGTGCATGGCTATAATATGATGGAGAAGTGAAATCAACTTGGCAATAAGGTTGTAAACTAAATTGTAAATAAGTTATAATGTATTGCCAGTTCAAGGTCATTATGGGCTATACAATGCTTGTCAATTTAAGGCCATGACAAGCTATACAGTTGCCAATTTTAGGCCTTAGTAGGCCATGATCCATACTTTCCTAGTAAGTATAGGATCCTCTCAAAAGAGCATATAAGACTAAAACCAACTAGGAAGCATGATACAATGTTGCAAAATTAAACAAAGGACCATTAACAAAAGAAGTGGTGAGACATGTATTTTGAACCTGTTGCTTGACCTTTAATAGATCAAGAAACCCCTTTGGCATGATCTTGTGGTCACCATTTCTCTTGTTTAACATGGTAAGTTGTAGGCATTTTTGTTGATTGTCCCATGTCATAGAGTTAGCATTATTTGCATCATTGTTATTTTCATTGTTGTTTGCCCCCATCCAAATGTTGAGAGTTTCCTCTTGATACCCCACCTTGGAACCTTAGTCGATGTTGACATAGTTAACCAAGGGCAATGACACATTGTCTCCATGAGTGACAATTTCCCTCCCTTGTATAGTAAGTGAATCTCTTGATGTATAGGGGATGAAACTACACAAAGCTTAGCTAATCATGGTCTCCCTAGGAATAAGTTAAACTCAGGTGTCTCTTTGACTACTAGGAAGTTGGTGGATGTGTGAAACTACTCTCTGGCTACAAAATCCAAGGAGATAGAACCTCATATCGCTACTCTTGATCCATTGAATGACTTGAGCGTAAAGGTTGTGGTTTCTTAGATGTTCTTGGTTAAGGCTAGCTTGTCAACAATGGAAAATGGTATGACATTAGTTTCTGGTCCATCATCTACATGAACATGATGAACCTTGTATCTACCAACACATATAGTTTTAAGGAGAGGAGAGGATAGCACCTATCCATTTCGAGAGTCAATCTTCACTTTGCTATCACAAAAGTTAAGCATGGGTTGATGTCCATTTTCCATAAGTGAAGCTTGATCAATGATAGAGTGAATCAACTCTTTGTTGGTGGGCATATCTCTACTCATAGGGATAGAGGTTAACACTTGAGCTAATGCATCTCTGTGAGCTGGAGAAGTCATGACCAAGTCATACAAGCTCAATGATGTGTTCTTTTGCTTGAGGGACTATTTGGCTTATTCTATTTTTGTGAGAAAATTCTTTCCCTTGGCTCATGATGTTTCAACCTTAGAGGTTTTAACTTTCTCCATCCTTCCTAGAGATGGTAGCTTAGGTTTTGATACATGTGCCTTGGGCCCCTTGTCCATGGATGTAGTTGGTCTTGTTCTAGGTTGTTTTGAAGACTTTTAGTGGACTTTGTTGTAGGTTTGGTGATAGGTAACTTTTTTCATTATTGTAACAATGGTTTCTTACTAACCTTTGAGTTGTGGGCCACTATAGGTGGGCTCTGGTCATGGGTTGTTATAGGCTTACTTAGTGAAAGTGAAAGGACCCAAATAATGAATGGCTTCCTAAGCTTTTAAGGATTAGAAACTCATTGATTACATTGTGATGTTGAAGCCACTGAAGGTGGGACACATATAATGAAGAGCTTCTTAGGGGTTGAAGGAGGTGGTACCCATGTGACAAATGGCTCTCTAAGGTTTGTGTTTTGGGGCTACGGTGGTACTCTAATAATAAATAGTTTCCTAGGAGGATTAAATCATTTAGTTTCTATGAATGAGACTATAGTATAGGAGTTACTATTAGTGATTGGAGAGTTGGGCTCATGCAATACCAACTCTCCATGGTCTATCATCTTTTAGAGGTCATCCTTTAATGCTAGGCAAAAATTAGTATCATGACTAGCCATTTGATGATAATGGAAATACCTATCCAGTCTAAAGTACTTTGGTAGCTTCGGATTATCTTTGGTATCTTTCGTTGGGTCTCTAGCTATGTCACAAAGATGATCATGCCTCTTATGAGCTTGTTTAGATAGTTTCTTATGTTGTATATGGTTATTTTAAGCAACTATTCTAGAAGCTTAGAGGGCTTCATAGGAAACCTAGTGCACTTATACCTATCGTTTTGCCCAAAGTTTGGTCTTGGTTGATTTGGGGCATAGGAAGTGGATGGTTGCAATGAGTCTTGGAATCTGTTGTATGGTGGTGATCACTACCTTTTCCCTTGTTTTGACTCTTTGGTTACTGTAGCCACAGTTCTATGTTCTTACTTGGTCATATCCCTATCCCTCCTCATGTGTTGGTTTTTATAGTCCATGTAGGCTGGGTCATTGCTTACCTTAGTTGCCTCCTCAATGTTCTTAGTTTGTGAGAAGGCTTGACTTAGTGACTGGGATTCTAAATAGGAGAGTTTTGACTTAATAAAGTCATTTACTGCTCCCTTAAAGATGGCCGAGAGATGAGTTTTAGCAATAGGCTTTGGAATCTCATTAAGTGTTGAGTTCCACCTTTGAATGAACCCCTTGACCGGTTTGAGTGACCCCTGCTTCACCTTCATCAATTGGTCTAACATGACATTCAGCTTCAAGTTGTATCTGAAGTAGTTAACAGATTAGTTAATCAAGTCCTCAAAGGAAGAGATCATTGAGCATTGAGCATAAAAGTTGGTGAGGAGGATTTGGTCATAAGAAGATGGGATGTATTCTTTCCCATCCCGGTGTATAATTTCAAGTTGATGCTTAGTGTCAAATTTGGAACATGGTATTAAGAGACTAGCTTGTATCTTGACACAGAGGAAGTTGTAGAACTCCTCCTTAATAATCACAAAATCCAGGTTTTGCCCCCTTGTCTAAGTGATTGCCTTTGTTCTATGACTGCAAGGTCTTTTGGATCATACACACAAATTGCATCTTGGTTAGATGCCATATTTTTTTGATTAAATAACAGGACGTTTAATCGGTTGAAGGACATTATCAAAAGAAATGGTTTAACCTTTTTTACTATTTTTAGTAAAAATAGAGTAAGTGGGATAATCCACTAACATAAGTGTCTATAAATGGAAAGGTAATGGAAAATTGCCGCTAAGCGGTGAAAAGGAAAAATTAGCTTATCCCGTTGAATAGATACAAGTATTTACATAAACTGGTATTTCAGTAAATGTGTGCTATAGTAGACAGGTGCTACAATAGACTGGTGCTGCAGTAGATCAAGTGCTATAGTAGTCCAGGTGCTATACTAGACAGGGGCTACAGTAGACTAGTGCTATAATCAACTACACTAGCTTCAAGGAAACCAACAACTACTATGAAAATACAACAAATACCCAACTACACTAATTTCCAAGGTTTTAATGAAATTTGTTTGTAGATTTCAAAACTTGAAAACATGATATTTGGGAAAGCGATTTTGGCCAAGAATTTGGATGAAGGCCCTCCTTCTAGCACTAGAAAACTATTGGTGTTGAAAAATTTTTGTTGCTAGAACAAAAATCAAAAAATCTAAGCACTAGAATAGTTTTAACCTTGAATCCCAAAGGCCTTTGAAAATGGGATTCAAGGCATCCTAGACGATCTTACCAAACATCCAAGGACTTACGAAAGTATAAACGAAAATGAAAATGGCTTTGGAAATGGAAATAGAAATGAAAATGTAAACTAAAACTTGCACAACATGAACAATAGCTTTATTTAAATAAGAAATAAAGAATAAGGTTCACAAAGTATAGATAGTGTACCAAGAGCATAAGAAGTTTCTTGCAGGAGCAAGAAGTCCATTGGAGAAGGCAGGTTGTGTTCTATAGCAACTCCATGATCCACTTTCTTCCTAGCTCCAGTCTCCAACAACTTTCCATTGGTTTTTACTAGGGTCTACAACGTGATCACGAACATGGTATTTCACTTTTGGTGCAATGGCAACTGCATGGGAATCTCTAAGCCTAGCATAATACAAGTTTCTGCTACCAAAAAGGGCTGCCAAAAATGCTATTGCTTATACCAAAGTTTGAAATGGAATAAAGTGTCTATGTTGGGTTTTTATAGGGTGGATCTGGCTATGTTGGTGTCACTTTGCAGGTGCAATGGCTATCAACTTTCAACATAGTTACAATTTATAGTAAGTCTTGTGTATACTACAGCCACAAAATCCATCTGTTTACTATAAATAGTAAATGAACTTTTGTGACAGCACTGCACATCCTCTTTCCGCATACATTGATATTCTTTTTAAGCCCTTCATGAGGAAGAGATGATATGTTCCAATTTTGAAGTAGATCCTCTCTTCCGTCGTCAACTCACCAAATGTTTTATCTTTGCCATATGCCCTTTCCAACCAATCCTGTCACACATCGGGGTCAAAACGGGTGGATAACTGAGCAACTTTGGGCCCTGTACTCGAAAGGTTTAATACTTCTGAAATGGCCTGCACAGAGAAATCAACTGTCACACCACAAATATTAACAGTGGTGCCTTGCTCCCTATTGTGCTAGAATTGGTATGTCTCTCCTAGGTACCAGGCACTGCTTTTAGAGAGGGTAGGCCATAAGGGAGACCCTTTGAGGTGATCCTTAACAGCCTCAAGAGCGAACTCTACAAAAGATTCAAAGTTTAATTCCACAATCACTACAACGAATGTGGACTTTTCATAGATGGCCTGAACACAATCTTGGGGCAACGTGAGATGTTGTCCCTGTTCAGGTGTTGCAATAGCTCCTCCTTTTGCCTACCCGAACTGTACGGTAGGAGAACCCTCTTGATGAATACTTAATGATTGTTCCTCCTATTCTGCATGTTGTCTAGCAGGATCTTGTCTTCCACCTCTCTTGGGTCATTTGCTTCCACCTTGAGTAGGACCTTCCTGTTGTCCACGTTTCGAGGCCATCTACAATTACACGGGGCCAAGCATTAGTAAGGTTGTTTTTGAAGTTAAGTTGTACCTTACTGCTTGCCTTAATTAATTAATTTGTTTATCTCCGTGTGATATTGCCCGAAAGATTGTAATAATGAGTCCGTTTACTTAGGTGGTTTCCAATTTTAATCTCCCAGTGTACCTAAAGGATTAAATGATTTTTTGGCACATTTTATTCTTAATTTACAACTAATTACCCTTAATAAGGTCCTTTGGTCAATGATAAATTCCAAAAAATTTAAGCGCTATTCGGTAGGTATCCCTCCCCAACGACTAAGCTGAACACTTTGGGTTTAAGCAGGTTTGGATGAAATTAAAATCGGAGTACTAGCGAGCGAGATATAGGTTGAAAAGCAAAGGTGTCACACTCGCAAGTTGTAGAGAAAAAATTGAAAAACTCCCCCACGTGATGTGTGCAAAATGAAGCTAAGTGTTGCGGGGGGATCACCTATTTATAGGAAAATGAGACACGATATCGCGTACGATACATCGCGTACGCGATATCATGGCCCTAGTGACATTGGGCACCACAATAAAATATCAAAATTTTTAAAGATTTTCTTGAAATCAACGGTGTAACTTAGGACATTAGGCTATTATGAAGGGGTTCTTAGGTAATTAGATGGTTTTGAAGGCATGAATAATGATTTGTGGATTTTATCAATGAGGACCTTGGGTGGTAAATGAGAGAAAAAGGTCATGTAATGGTACACAAGAACGTTATTATTTAGAGGGATAGTAGTAGGGAAAGAATATTATGGAAAATAGGTTGGAGGTAAGAAATGGTGTGTGTGAGCTGTGTCATAAGTGAAGATTACAAAAGATTACACAAGTGGGTCCTCCCCAAAGCAAGTTCCAACCTATAATGCCCTTGTGTAACCAAACTTAAAAATGTCTGTTGGCACTAGAAGGGTTAAATGTAATTTGTACTAATTCCAGAAAACACACACATGTAAATATCACCGGAATTAGGTAAGAATTCTATGTTACACATGACACGAGCTACAATTACACGAACAGTGAGGTGAGATGAACTATAGAAAGGGATTGCAGAGATTGGGACATGAGGTAACTGACCTAGGGTATAGTGAATCTTGCGTGTAAAGCATGATTAAGGTGTCATTAACCCATCGTTCTAAGATCAGGACCAAGTCCATTCCTCTAATCAGTGACATTGCATTTTTTCATCCCATGATGAGCAACTATGAGAGTACCATAATAACAAGGTGTACGATCACTTGGCATTTTATTCAAGGGATGAGTGATTTTTGTTTTCTGGCACTTCCCCCTTTTTTTTTCTTCTTCTCTCTTTTTTTTCACTTTACTGAATCCAGAGAAGTCACCAACCTTCGGGCATGGGTGCATGTCTTTCCAGTGGAACCTGTACTAACCTAAATCGTCGGTGTGAGGCTGGAATGGAAACAGACACTGAGAGATCGTTGGACAGCCACAGCCGACCCTGCCTTCGCCTGAGGGCAAGCTAGAAAAGTAAACGAAGGCAGAGTGCCTTGGATGGTTTGCACGCAAATCAACCAAGGACTTCCCCGAGCGTAAGCTAAGGCTAGCGCTGGGGTTATCGTGAACGATGTAAACAGGATGTAAACGGAATGCAAACAGCGACACAAAAATGTAAACAGAGCGTACTGAATTATAAATAAAGCGCAAACTAAGCTATATTGTAAACAAAGAATAAACCGAAGTAAATAACATAAATAGGAGGCAATGAACTTTATTGTAAAAAATGTATGCACCGGTCGAAGTGTAGCTGCACGTGTGGATGGCAGGTCAAGCACTAAGCCCCGGGATGATGTCTGAAGTGATGATGCGATAATGTGATGTGATGAACGTGAGGAATGCTTGGATGCGAACAGTCAGATGTGCCGAGCGCCCAAGGATTGCCAGTTCTGTAATTTCTTAGAATTGTCAATGTCTCTAATTTTTGCCTCTAATTGCCCCCAATTTATGTGAATTGACAGGGTATTTATAGGGTTGGGTCGTGCTCCGACACAGAATTTTAGAATGGAATCAATGGTTGAGAGATGAGAGGAAAGTGGATCTGGTAACATGTGTCCAATGGACAGTTGTGCTTGGGTTGGATGCATGCTGG
>MNCI01011109.1:190357-254543 GCA_015680685.1 Gnetum montanum | reverse complement strand
CTTGACTTGAGGCTGGCCACCCCCGGCCAGACCCAACACAGACCCAATGACAATTCAGCCCACATGGTTTCTTCGCGCAAGTCAGCGGTTTTGGCCAGCTCCTTTGCCACACATTGGATTTCAGTATGGATAGGTGAAACATCTTCGGAGATTTCTATCTTCGACCCTTGCTCTATGTTTATATTGTTTATATCCCGAAGGGCTATGTCCTCACCAAAGATCACCACCTCTTCACCTGCATAGGGTAGGTTGATTTCTTGGTGTATGGGTGAGGAGACAGCCCTTAGTTGGGCTAACCACGATCTTCCTAAGATCAAGTTAAACCCGGCCATCTCTTCTACCACGATAAATTCTGCACTGGTGGGAAATTGGTCCCCTGCCACAAAATTGATAGTAATAGTTCCCTTAACCATGACACGTGCCCTGTTGAATTACTTTAAACAGGAAGTTGTTGTGGGCTTGATTTGATCTACTAGACCCAACTTGTTAACAACGGGGAATGGGATCACATTAGTCATAGCCCCGTCATTGATGTGCACCCTACGAATCTTGTAGTGACCTACATGAATTGTTATAAACATGGGGGCAGTTGTTACTTGACCCTTTTTAAGGTCAACTTTAATGGCTTTGTCATGGAAAATCAAATGAGTTGACCGTGGTTCTTCAGCCATAGATGGAAGCATAACAACATGGATGGCTCTCTCCTCGGCTGGCATGTTTTCACTAATAGGGATAGATGCCAACATATGAACCAAAGCCTCACGGTGGGCCATGGAAGTCCTTATTAAATCATACAAGCTTAGCATTGTATTTTTTTGTTTCAAAGCTTGTCTAACATGTGAAAGCGTGTCTAGAAAGTCTTGCCCACTATCTGGTTGTTTGCCAGTTTTTGCTTCTTCTATATGCCCTAAAAGACGAATTTCCTGAGGAGGAGTGGCTTTGGGCTGAACAATACATTTTTTTTGGATCAGGGGGCGATAGTTGCATGTATGTGTCGATACCAATGTTTTTTGATGCTAAGGTCATAGGAACTGCTAACAAGGGAGTGGGCTTAGGAGGGCCCAGTGCAGTACGTTCCCTAGTCATTTTATCGACTAAGCGCTTGTCACATTTTCTTAGGCGAGAAGGTTGTGACGCGGTTTTGACCACTGGACTCTGAGCAGGTGGTGAATGTGTATGCTTTGGTGCCCTTATAACAAAAGGCGCCCGTGTTGTTGGAATAGCATGTTGAGGGGCCTTAATCACAAAGGGGGCATTAGGTTCTTGTGGTTGCCTCTTAATGCCAAAAGGATGCTGTGGCCTAGGTGTCACTGAAGCTGTAGTACCTTGAGAAGGTGGATGGACCAGAGACGGCTTATGTGTGGACTCTATACTATCCTCAACAGTAATAACATTAATAGTATAGCCTGTATTAATGGCGTTCAATGGGTCTTTGTAGACATTCAGTGACTGGTTCTTGGGCTAGATGGAACTAGTTTCGTCAAGAACCAGCTTACCTTGATCAATCATGCATTGAACATCGTCTTTTAATGCTAGGCAATAGTTAGTATCATGACCACACAATTGGTGGTAGTTACAAAATCGTTTGAGCTTAAAATTTTTAGGCACAAGAGGCTTGTTAGGTGTGACCACAGAGGGGTCACGAAGGAGTTCACAATATCTCTTGTGACGTTTGCGAGCCTTCGTTGACATTTGCTTAAACTGAATGTGCCGAGCATTCAACAGTTGGTCCAGCAGCTCCGACAGCTTAATTGGCAATGGAGTGTATTTAGAGCGATCCTTACGCTCAAAATTTGGCCTCAGCATGGCTTGTGTTGTGTCCGTCAGCGCTGTAGGTTGGCTAACCCTTGTGTTGCTAAAGCTTGGTGCTTTGGTAGCAGTGGTTGTGGTTTTTGGTGCTTTGGCAGGCTGCTTGTTGTTGGGCTTAGTTTCATTGGCCACAGTGGCCTTTCCCTTTTCTTTCTCTTTCTTTGCGTATGCATTTTTGTAAGTTACGTAAGCCAGGTCTTTACTCGCTTCTGCTACATTTTGTATACTTTTTTGTTTGCACGAAAGCCTGGTTGAGGGAACGTGGCGCTAAGTAATATAACTTAGATTTGATGAAATCATTTACAACCCCTTTAAAGATAGCAAGTGAATGCGATTCGGTGATCGGTTCATGGATTTCATTCAAAGCAGCACTCCAGCGTTGTATAAATTGTTGAACAAGTTCTAATGGTTCTTGCTTAACGTTCATAAGTTGATCTAAGGTAACTTCTGGCTTCAAGTTATACTTGAAGTGAGTCACAAATTGGCTCAACAACTCTTCTAACGTTGAAATTGACGCGTGAGGAAGTGCGCGATACCAATCCAAAGCCTTACCAGTCAATGACATGGCGAAAACACGAATAATTGCATGTGGCCATGATTGTAATAATAGGGACTCAGATCTAAAAGAAACAAGATGGGCATTTGGATTCCCCTCTCCGTTGTATTTCGTGAACTGGGGAAGTTGTACCCCAGGAGGCAATGTAAGTGGAGGAACGACAGGGCTAACTGGGTCATCATGATAAAAATCCATGACTGGGATTGTTTCAGAACCAGCGGCTTTAAGCTGCTTAACTTCATCCGTGAGGGTTTGGATAAGTTGAAAGGCTTGGTCTAGTCCTAGGGGTGTTACGGGAGGTTGCATGAATTGGACTGCTTGTGGAGCTGCCAGAGCAACCATCATTGGAGGTGTTGTTGGTGCAGCAACTAGTCCCATTGGAGGTGCTATCGGAGCGGCTCTCATTGGTGGCGTTGCCTGAGTGGCCCACAGCCTAGTGGGTGGTGTTGCTAGAGCGGCTGCCATTGGTGGTGCCGTGGGGATGGTTACGTGTCTAGTTGTTGGAGTAGCCCACAGCCCCGTGGTTGGTTGTGCCACGTGTGATGCTTGATACGTGTGGGACTGCACATATTGTGGCATCTGAGACACTTGAACCATAGGAAAAGACGTTGTTGTCCACCACGTGGTTGAGGTTGGGCTTGCTACTAATGGTGGAATGGGTACAAAAGAGGTAATAGAAGCAGGACTTATATATGGTTGTGATGTGGGCATGGTATGCACATAGGGTAGTGTAGGCATCACATATGTTGATTGCGCAACTTGAATGGACTGAGAAGGAATGATAAAGGGGAATGAAGTCAAAGGCCCTACATGCCTGATTTTGGACGAATTTTAACTTAACTTGCAATGCTCTGCCATGGGACCTTGGTCATGTTTTGAGGGTGAAGTGGGACAATCAACCTTGGAGGTCAAAGAATGGTCAAGTGCATTTTTCATGTCAAAACAACTTGAGGGAAGATTTTGTGGATGTTGGCACCTTGCTACGCTATGCAGTATAGCACAACGTAGCACCCAAATTAGGATGACTTTCGTGAAACTTGCCTTATTTTTCCATGTCACGTTGATATACTCCGAGGATGCAGCAGGGCAGGCATCTTTGGAAGCCAAAGAATTGCCAAATGCACCTTTTACGTCTGGCCCAACACTTGGGAAAATTTCAGCACCTCATGGCTTGCTACGCTGCACAGCGTAGCATAGTGTAACAGGTCAAAAATAGAAAATTTGTTGAACTGTTTTGTCCATCCTGAACACTTTTGACAGCTCGTAGCTTGGCACTTGGGTGGACCGACAACCGGGACATGTGTCAACCTGGGCAAGCTAGCGAGCGTAGCAAGCTCGGCAGCCTGGAAGATAGAAAATTTGCCGAGCTGTATGGTCCACCCCCAATGCTCTGTTTGTGCAAACTGGCCTTGCAACTGGGTGCTACGTTGACTGTGTTGAGGAACGTAGCAGATAGGCCCAGAGAAAGCTTTGCAGGCGTTAGGACTTCTAGGGTGTCATACTATCTACACGGCCCAGCGTAACCACACTTGGAGAGGTTTCGCCCAGGTTTCAGGACCGTGTTGAATCATGAGAGCCAAAAATTGATGGTGTTTCAGTCCTCTCACGTTCTTTGCGAGCGGCCTCCTCCTGCAGCAACTCATCATGAACCTAGGCATGGAGCTCGTCAACCATTTGGGCCTAGCCCCCTCCACCATCAACATTTGCTATTAAAGTAGCTCTTGCTCTCGCTCCTGGAAGCAAGCTTCCAGGTTGGGTTGTGCTCGAACAAGGGTTTCCTCCCATCTAGCCTCTTAAGCCTGTCTCTCTTCGGCCCGAGCTGCAGTCGCCACTTCCTCCACCACACGATTGAGCTCCTTCGCTAGTAGCAATTGTGTTCATACTCCTTTAGCGAAAATGCATCCGCCACAACCATAGGGCTCAAAATAGTTGGCCCTCGAAGGCCAACCCGCTTCTGCATGTACACCACTGTAGGTGTTAAACCAACCCCTGACCAGGAGGAGCCAGAAGAACCAAATGGACCTGCCCTCGACCAGGAAGCCCCAGAAGGCCTAGACGGTTCCACCATCGGCTGCACCCCTGTTGCCCCCTGCCAAAGGGCTAGAATAAAGCCCAAAATGGCCCCCCCTCTTCTGCTATCACAAGATAGCCAGAAAAAAGCGGGGCAAGTTTACCCTACTTCCCAATTTCAAGCATTTCAAGAATGCAAAGTGCGTACCTTGAAGCTTGGACCCATTGCCAGATTGGACAAAGAACTAGTCAACTAGCTCAACAGCCTGACCACAAATCAGCGGCAGAGCAAACTTGGGCACCTCTTGACGTTGTGTGTGTGGCATTGGCCCAGTAAAGAATATGTTAGTGTCTTGCAACCCTCGGGTAGTGGGCAAAATAATTTTGCCCTTTGCCTGGGCCCCCAGATACTTGGCAATCGTTGTCTCTGTCAAGGTAATTTCAACACCTTGGAAATTTGTCTGGTCATCTCGCTAGTTGGTGAAAAAGGCATCATCAGGGAGGGTCAGGTCACCCACCAGCTATGGGAGGACCAGATCCCACCCATAGCACTCCAACATTCCTAGAGCTCAGCTTCAGCCCGAAACGTCACGTAGTTAGGCTCGTAAGTCAACGTTATTCCCATTGCTATCATGATTTTTGCCCATGCTCTTTCAGCCCATGAAACCACTTGCACAAGGCTTTAGCATGTTACAGACTCCTATGGGTTGGAAATGAGTCAGAGAAGAGGCTTTAGCATGTTTGGGAATGCAGACAATTCGGGAGCAGTTAATCTCTAGACGGATTTGCCGCTTGATCAGCATTAGATTAAAAGCATCCAGAATATTGGGCCCCACAATATCGAAAAATTCCTTGAAGAATTCGAGGCTTCAACCATCACGCCTAGGTGCCTTCCCTCCTAGCATAGACCCAATAGTCTCTTTCAACTCCTGCCAGGTAAATGGGTTCAACAATCGAGCATTGTCGTCTTCCTCCAGCACCCGCAGAACCCACACTGACACTGGCATTGTGGGCCATTTTGCCTAGATTGCCCCCCAATACGTTGTAAACTCTCGGGCAATGTCCTTTGGATCATTGACTAGGACCCCTACGTTGGTCATCAACACTTGTCGTTTGCTCCACCCATGAGACTTGGCCGTAGCAAAAAAGAATTTAGTTTGTTTGTCCCCCTCCCTAAGCCACCTGATCCGCGATCATTGTTTCCAATAGATTTCCTCTTCTAAATCAAGCACTTGTAGTTGCATTAGAATGTTTTGCTCCTCATCATGCAGGTTCTTCCCTACCTCTTGTTAGTGCTGCACCTGGGCTAGTCTGGATTTAAGGTTTGTATGGCTTGTTTGAAACGAAAAATTTTCCTCTACAGGCATGGACCTGATAGTCTACTTTAGGCACAAAAGCCCCTACCGAAGAAAGTTCCTGGGGTCCCCTTGGCTCGGTTGGTAGTCTACCTAGATGTCTTCGACCAATGGGTGCAACCAGGGCTTGAGCAACCAAGTTGCCTCAAAACGAAACACCAAGGAGCTTGTCTCCTTGGAGGTCCAAGACAACAAATGAGTGATTGGTGATCCAAGGTGACTCGCTCCTGTCCTGTGACCCACGCATCTAGCCGCAATAGGGGCTCCAAGTTGATCCAAACTTGATCAATTCTAGAGAGGATGTAGTCGGCTCCTTTTTGCCTATTGCTCCACGTGAATTGACAATTCTCAATCTCTAGGTCAACAAGTGAGTAAGATGACAAGAAGTTTTGAAACTCCTAGGCCCCAATGGGGGCAAGAGCAACCTGCACCTAACTTTTTGCAGGAGTGGAGCCATTGGTTGAAATCCTCGACAATTAGCCATGCCTAGAGATCTGGCACCAATGCTACCATTTGCTCCAACTCCAACAACTGCAGCTCCCAAGCCTGGGCACCATAGAAATTGGTCAACCATAGGCCCAGGGAGGGAATGCGGACAGTTAGGCTCCATTGCGACGAGTCAACCAATAGAATTTCAAAACGTGTTAGGATGGCCAAGCCTCCCGCCTGCCCCATGTAGGGCCTTAGGTGCACTTTCCATCTCTCCCATTGCAAGTGGAAGGTCTTTGTTGCCTACAGTTTGGTTTACTATAGGCACACAATGTCACAATCCTCAGTTTGAACAATCTATCATAGGGTATTTCTTTTATAGGGCATACCTTGTCCTCTACAATTCCGCGAAAGTAGCTTCATGCGTGACTAGTCGAGCGTTGTTGGTAGACCTCTTGAAGGGTCTGTTGTAGCCCCAAATCAATACTTTGCTTTGTTTGCTTATCCCGTGTCAAAGTCTTAGAGGGGCGGCCAGGCTGACCTCTCATTGGTGACACCAGAATGCACTTGGAGTCCTCCAATTGTGGGTAGGCCTCTTTGGGTTTTTGCAGCTTTGAGCTCCCCCATACCACATTAACCTAGTCGCCAAGCGGGGAAAGCTCGATCCTTGGCGTAGTCAATGTAATTGAGGGTAGTGAAATAGGAGATGAGCAATACACCTCCTCCTATTGTGGCTGGGAGGCTTGTGGGGGAGGAGGCAGCACCAATGTTTGTTCCTTACGCCCCACGATTGCCCAATCGCCGTCGCACTTGGCCCATGTGCCTCAGCCCGCACCAACCGCACCCCCACACCCCAAACCCTACAGTCAAGCTCACGGTGGCCATTCTTCCCACACAAGGAGCATCCCCCCTGGGGCAGCAGCACTTTCTCCATCGGTAGCTTGGTCTCCAGATTTTCAAACTTTGCTTGAAGTTGTTCTTTGTCGCCAGGGAGCTTGAGCACAACTTCCCTGACTAAGTCCCTCGGGGACAAGGCCCACCACATGTAGAAATGGGCAAAACCCATCCATTCCATCAACTACGTCACCTTGTCGAAGGTGATGAACTCCCCAAAAACCCTACAATACATCGTAGGAAGTCAAGGCTTTACATTTCCCATGGGATCCCAGAGATGTGCACCCAAACTAGCGTGTGAGCAAACAAGTTTGGCTCTCTATGCACCCTCAATTGCCAGTGCATTAGAGCGAGCCCTTTGGCACCGTAGAACCATGGTCCGTCCTAAAGGACCGTATTGCAGTCTTCTGCCCATTGAAATATGAACAAAAGCAGGTCCTCCGACAAGCTTCATATGTAAACTGCACCAACCCCCCACACCTCCTTCGTCCATCGTTGGATGAGGTCCATCTGGGGGTGGACTCCAGAGGACACGAAGTGCCCTATCAGGCTATGCTCCATAGTTGGCACCCCCTCCATCGGCGATCCACTAACATGGAGGCGCATGACATTGTCCGAGCATGAGTGTTCCTTAATGTCCCCATTTCCCACCCTAGACCCCTCCGTAACATATCCCTCCAGGTTGGAGCCCTTGGGGCCAGCCACCTATGTATTGGGCCGTGTGGATGCCCCCCCTAGCGCCATCTCCGTTTGTACCCTGCCCATTCTCTCCATTCACACCTTGCCCATTCCCTTCGCTCACACCTTGCCCATTCCCTCCCATCTTCGTCACTTTGCTTCACCAAAGATTAATGTGGTTCGGGGGAGCTCAAAGCCACAAAAACCCAAGGAGGCCTTCTCGCAATCAGAGGACTTTGAGTGCATTCCAGTGTCACCGACGAGGGGTCGGCTTGGCTACCCCTCTGAGACTTTGATGCGGGATAAGCAGACAAGGTGGGGTATTGATTTGGGCTACAACAGACCTTGCGGGAGGTCTACCAACGATGCTCGACTGGTCATGCATGAAGTTGCTTTCGTGGAATTGTAGGGGATAGAGTACGCCCTATAAAAGAAATACCTTGTGATAGGTTGTTTGCACTAAGGATTGTGACATTGTGTGCCTGTAGGAAACCAAATTGTAGATGGCGGAGGCCTTCCACTTGCAATGGGAGGGATGGAAAGTGCACCTGAGGCCTTGTGTGGGGCAAGTGGGAGGCATGGCCATCCTATCATGTTTTGAAATTCTATTGGTTGACTCGTTGCAATGGGGCCTAACTGTCTGCATTCCCTCCCTGGGCCTATGGTTTTCTATGGGGCCCAAGCTTGGGAGTTGTGGTTGTTGGAGTTGGAGCGGGTGATCTTTGGGCATGGCTCATTGTTGGGGATTTCAACCAACGGCTCCACTCCTGGGAAAAGTCAGGTGCAGGCTGCTCTTGCCCCCTTGGGGGCCCAGGAGTTTCAAAGCTTTTTGTTGTCTTACTCGCTAAGCGAGCTTTTGGGTTGGCCTACACCTGAACGAGGGTTTCCTCCCATTTGGCCTCCCAAGCCGGTCTCTCTTTAGCTTGAGTCACGGTCATTGCTTCCTCCACCACACGGTTGAGCTCCTTTGCTAGCAACACATTGTGCCTAGACTCCTCTAGCAAAAATGTGTTTGCCACAACCATAGGGCTTGAAATGGCCGACTCTTGAAGGCTAGCTTGCTTCTGCATGTACACCATCGCAAGCATTAAACCAACCCTCGATCTGGAGGACCCAGAAGAACCAGACGGATCCACCTTGACCAGGAAGACCCAGAAGGCCCAGATGGTGCCACCACTAGCCGTGCCCCCAGCCCCCAGACAAAGGACCAAAATAAGCCTAGAATGGCATCCCTTCTTTTGCTGTTGCAAGACAACCAGAAAAAAGCAGGGTAGGCTAATCCTGGTTCCCAATTTCAAGCATTTCAGTAACACGAAGTGTGTACCCTAAAGCTTGGACCCATTGCCAAACTGGACAAAGAACTGACCCATTGCCAAACTGGACAAAGAACTGATCAACTAGCTCAACAGCCCGACCCCAAACCAGTGGCGGAGCAGACTTGGGCACCTACCGACTTTGTGTGCATGGCATCGGCCTAGTAAAGAACATGTCAGCGTCTTGCAACCCTTAGGTAGTGGGCAAAATAATTTTGCCCTTTGGCTAGGCCCCTAGATACTTGGCTATTGTTGTCTCTGTTAAGGTAATTTCAATGCCCCAGAAATTTGTTCGGTCATCCTGCTAGTTGGTGAAAAAGGCATCATCAGGGAGGGCTGGGTCACCCACCAGCTGTGGGAGGACTAGATCCCACCCATAGCGCTCCACCATTCCTTAGAGCTCAACTTTAGCTTGAAACACCATGTAGTCAGGCTTGTAAGCCTGTGTTATCACACTCTTTCAGCTTGTGAAACCACCTACACAGAGAGAGGGGTGCCGTTGGGGGGGGGGGTGTTGTGGAGGATGCAGCATTGGTGAAAGACTTTATGATTCTGGGCTTTCCAAGCCTCTCATAAAAGTAATGTGGCTTTGGAGTTTTCCAAGAGCAGTAGAGAGGGAAGCTATCTCGTCACATGCCATGTGGCATGCATGTAAGGGCACTAAAAAGCAAAGTGCATGACGGTTTTGTGCCCACCCTCTTAGAGAGGGCAGGTGACATCGATATTGAGGTTGCACCTCCTTAAATTTGCCTGAACAGGCAGGGCATTGCTCTCAAGGAGCCACAGGAAAACTTTAATTTTTTCAGGCAATCGCCCTTGCTAGACTTGCTTCCATCCTGGCACTGGTGGGTAGACAGAAGATAAAAGTTGACGCGGCTCAAAATCCAACCACCCCCATAGTTGCATGCGTTGCACATGGGTGCAAAGTGTTTGCCACAGTGTCAAATCATGTGCCCTCATCTGCCACTTGACGTACTTGCCAGGCTTTATCTGCATCCACTAGGCTGTCTCCACACCCTAGCGGGTGAAACATAAAAGTAGACGTTGCTGTCCAAGTGTTATTTCATCCTTGAACTTGGAGACGCCTAGGCCCATCGTAGCTCGAGGGTGTGCGATCCAATCCCACCCAACTAAGTGCAACAAGCGTGCATGTTATCATTAAACAAGTCTCCTCTAAATCCTTTTAGAAGGAACCTAGTCTCTTAGCTTTGTGTCATCTCCCTTTTCAGTCTAAATGATACACAACAGTATAGTTAGAGAATGATGAATCTCTGTGGATGGAATCATTTAGTAGTAATTCTTTATTGTCCATCATCATTAACATTTTTGCCATCATTTTGAATATTATCATTTATAATATGCTGATTGTGTTATAGTTAGCCTAGTGATTTGTTGGTTTGCCAACCAACAAGCTGCAGGTTTGAGTATTTTCTGAGGTTACATACTATATAGATATTTGTTAAGATTTAAGTTATAGGCTCAAAGACCGTTGCTTGTCATTAAAAATGTTATTGTTAAACTTAGAAATTAATTCTAGTCATTGATAACTTAGTAAACAAGTTCCTTAAGTGTCTTGGCAACGATGCCCATGGTAAATATGTATTTGATACCCAAGGTTATAGTGCTGTGGGTGCCAATCATATTGCATATGACAAAAACTCAACAATTTTTTTGGTGACAGATTAGCAAGCAAACAATGAGGTGTTAGCGTAGTGGTACAGGTTTGTGCCTAGTAACCCCAGGTCACATGTTGGATTGTACTAGGTAGCATTGAGTTATAAACCTCTATAAATCTTGGGGTGTACCTATGTTTCAATTATTTTGGGCTCCAACACCTACCCCCTAGCCCTCGAACAGATTAGCAAGCAAACTTTCCCGTGTAATTGGAATTAGGTTAAGATGATGTTAATGATGATTCATGAGCAAACAGCCCAAATCCCAGCCTGATGCAACGATGAAATGATGCAGGTATCCAAGGCTCTAGTTTTGATACTTACAACATGGATATTTTGGAAAGCAAAATAAACTAAGTGCAAAGCCCTTATCCTCCAGAATGTCTGCCCTTGTATTAGTTTAAATGCTCAATCATCATCCTTATCATCATCGTTATTGCCTTTACCCAATCAACTTTGGATTGCCTGCTGTGGTAGGCAATTGGCTTCTTGATGATATTTATAATCCACGATACCTAACACTAACTTAAATGCATGTTTTTTATGTGCCTTAAGGTGGCACATGTGGGCTTGAACCTTGAACTTTATGCATTTTGATTGAATGTTCAAACTGTTAAAGGATCACCCACAGATGAAGGGCTTAATAACATAGATTAATTGTTTAGAATCACTTCCTTGTCTGAGCACATGTAAACGGATAATAAATTAAATTAACATACAAGCTTTGTTATATGACCTGTGTTATGCAGGGATGCATCCCCGTAAACTTTTGATGTTCATACAAGCTTTGTTATATGACCTGTGTTATGCAGGGATGTATCTCCTTAAACTTTTGATGTTCAAGACATCCTCAGGATGTGGATGCATCCCAAGCATGTCGGGATGCAGCAGGGACGTTCCCAATCCCGGGGATGCTTTGATGTCCCTGAATCTGAAGTAGACACCATATGCAAGCGATGCATGAACAATACTATTCCAGTTTTCAGAAATCTGGGATGTTGGGATTTCTAACAACAAAATATATGACAGCCACAACAATTTGGTAGTTATGTAAACAACAAAAATACATTAGTGACCTAGCAATCTGTTTACAGTGGGGCAGGTTGTGATGGAGAATTTGCTTCAGCATCATAAATCGCCATAGGTTCTTGCAAGATGCAGCCAAATATCATGCTTATTCGGACATGGCACATTTGTCTGTGATTCATCAACACAGAAAAATGTTGGAATAGAAAATGTAATGGAAAACATAGAATGGAATGAACCCTAGAATTGAATGAGGGTGTAGTGGTCAGGTCAGCAATTTACTTGCTGAAATAAGGCTGTTGCTTGTCATTTTTGTTAGGATATTGTCAGGACATGGTACATTTGTCTGTGATTCACCAACATAGAAAAATGTTGGAATAGAAAATGTAATGGAAAACATGGAATGGAATGAACCCTAGAGCTGAAAGAGTGGGTAGTAGTTAGGTCAACAATTTACTAGCTAAAGCTAGACCATCGCTTGTTATCTTTGTTCAGATATCTGCTGGAATAGTCTAATTTCATGTTAATTTGAATAAATGCAAACTGTATGTCATTTAAAGGTTCATGTCCCTAATGTGTAGCCAGCACATTTCCAGAAAATCCTCATGTTCCTAAACATGTTTGGATACACATTCCTGCAGCCCAGTCTCCATTAGCAGGGTACGACAGCTGACTCTTGCAACAATTGTGTCATTCATAATTTGGTCAAACACAATTCCATTAACAAATTACAATTGAAAAATTAGACACTTGTAGAAGTATTTTGTTAAACGACTAAGGGACAATGTCACTTAAACTACAAGCTATGATGTTTTTCCATGTAAATTTATAAAGCATTATAGTGCATTGTTATTATTGGTACCACAAAGTGTGGTAGATGTAGACACCATTCAGTAGACTACCTGCTGATGTTTCCCAGAAAAATGCATAGGGTTGCGGGCCATGGTGAAGGAGACACCAGCAAATGCTATTGTCAGAATTCGCATAGATCTGCGTGCAACGTAAGACTTCTTAATTGGCAGAAAACCTGTATTAGAAGGCATATACAAATGTATACAGCATAACCATTGTTAATGGAAAACAAAATTTTCCAAGGAAATATTCATTGTAGCTGGACAACGTGGACAAAATTATGAGGGGAAAACATGAAGATCGATTAATGATAATGTATAAATAAAACGGCTGAAAGTGAATTCTGTCTGGTAGATCCCAATCATCTGCCCATGTGTGTAATAATCAGCGTCATCTATGATTGAGATCCGTGTACTAACAATGCAAACAAAAATGGAGCTTACGCTCTAGGACTACGTCTTTCTGCTCTTACGAGCAGGGTCAAGCGTAGGAACAATGTTTTGGGAGCTAACTAGGGGGTGTGCAAAATGGAGTGAAATTGCTGATTCCGCCAAGGAGATGCCAAAATGAGGAAGATTGCTGTCAACAAGTTCTAGAGTTGCCCGAAGACGTTTTGATGCTTCCATACTAGTGTTGTGTTACTCATGCTGTCGAGTTCATTGGCGTAGTGTAAGTGGCTGTTTGCTACGTTGTGCTATGCTATGTAGCATAGCATAGCATAGCCACTGATTTTGACTGGAACTTGTGTTGGAGCTGAAAACATTTGTTTGATGCTTAGTCATGCTAACAACTGCAACTTTTGTCCTTTGTGTTGGGAAGCCTTTGAACCTGTTGAACTCATGTTTGAAACTTCCTTGCTACTTTTGCATTGTTGCTACGCTATGCTACACTATGTAGCGTAGCACAACGTAGTAGCTAGTGTATCTTGCTTTTTTGTTCAATCCGCCATTCTCTAGCAAGAAACTTTGTTCAAAGCCTAGGGCTAAGCGAGGCAATCGGTTTTGGAGGCCAAAGTGTTGCCGAGTGCAACTTTCTTGTTGGAATCACTCGGCAAGATGGGCCTTTCTGCTATACCTTTGCTACGCTACATAGCGTAGCACCTTGCATTGACTGAATCCTGACTTGTCTTTGCAATCATTCTGTCAATTCACATTTGGCCGCTTGAGCAATTGTCTTTCGAGGCTTGCTTTGCTGCATAGCGTAGAAAACTTCTTCACTAGAAAACTTGCCGAACTGCTTCGCTTATCTCAAACACTTTCGGCAACTTCTAGCATAGTTTCTAAGTAGACTGTCAGCCGGGTGAATTGTCCAGGTGGGTAGGCCGGAGAGTCCATCAGGCCTATTAACTCTGGAGATAGAAAACTTGCCGGACTGGATAGTTTAACCTCAATGCCTACATTTTCCTGCCAAACTATCATGACGCTGCACTTGTAGAACTCCTTGCCTAAATTCCAAGACCCTGGTGAGGCATGAGGGTCTCAAAATTTTATGGTGTTTCAAGAGGAGAATGAAAATCTTTATGAACCTTGTTTCTTTTGGGAATGAATGCGTATTCTATAGCAACCATTTCAAGATGCTTTCAGAATGGGACAAAAGGGAGAAAAACCTTGGCATAGCATCCTACATTTCATATATTGTTGTACTGGAGACACATGTTGGCACAACTGGAGCAATTTCAAAGAAAAGTAGTTCTGATAAATGAGGACCTTACTAAGAATGAGTTACCAAAAAATTTCTAGAATGGCAGAATGTGAAAAATGCAGGTGAAAAAGGTATGTTTGTTTATCGCAATGCTAAAAACTTGCCTGTGATCAAAGAGAAATTATCAAAAAAGAAAAAAAATATGGATTTTGGGTTGTGATTTTATAAGCATGGATGTTGGAATTACAATTACAATTGTTTCATTAAACAACATTTGTTCTTTGATCATTTTGATATTTTTGGATTAGCAGAAATGTGGGAAGATTAAGGTTCTGAATATTTCTGTGTTCCTGGCTTCAGCAGGATCTCTAATAAAAACCAAAAAATAAGTGGGAGAGGTAGGCCTTCTGAAGGCATTGTTTGCTTGGTCAGACATTGTTTCAAATAGTATCCAAGGTTAGGAAAAATTGATGAGCATAGATAGTTTATCTAGTCAAAATTGAACCATAACTGTTGGTTTGCTTATGTTATTTCACCTTCAGAGAAGCACCACTGTACTATCAGGCAGAGATGTTTATAAATTATGCATTTCAATTTTAGAAGCATATGTAGTAGAGCTTTCTTCATGATGGTAAGGTGCTTATTTCTCAAGTCATAAGACTTGGGTTCAACCCTAGGCACAACTACTTGAAAGAGGTTAGTTTTTTGCTCATCCACCAACCCTCCCTTGACTCCACCTTGACTAGATGAACACTGAGCTTGCAGGGAATGACCCTTGTTTTCTTATGTAGTAGAGGTCTCTTTAAAAGGCATAATTTTCCAATGTGGATATTTTAATGTTAGAATATGTTTCCAACAAATAGAAATTATTCAATGGCAATACAGAAATGGTGCATTAGATGGCAAGGCTAGAAACTCTTGGAACATAATATTTGCCACCAACAATATGGAGAGGAAAAACAAAATCCCATGTGCTCATGTGCAATATGGAAAAGAAAAACAACAATAAAATCTGATGTACACTAAGCTTGAACACCATGTTGGATTAACATGGTTCCAAACTTCAAAATCTTCATCAAAAAATTTTCCAGCCTCATGTTTTCACATTGAGAAATGTAGTCTTGAATGAAGGACCATTTAACAATGATTTGGGACATGACAACTCTTTTAAAAGCCCCTCAAAACAAACCCAAAAATGATCAACAAAACAGAATATGTGTGCTTAACAAAAGACTACAAAAATTATCAATATGCATAGCTTTATTTTTAATATTAAAATGAGCACTCAATGGACCCTTTGGCCATCTAGCTGTGATACACCAAGTCTTTTCAACCCTACAACATGTTGTAGCCCACATAAGAAGAACATTGGGGTTGGATAAAATAGTGGGGTCTAACACCATCAAGCATCTCCAAGAACTAAGCCCTTGTAGCCCACATAAGAGATCACCAGCCTTGGTTAGATAGAATGATGGGGGGCATTTCTTTTATACAATAAAAATGATTACAAAAACATGAAATACGAAGTGCACATGACACAAGAAAATGCCAACTCATAAGCCTAAAACATGCGTATCAAAAATTAGATTCAAGACACATAAGGGACCCTATGCATGACTCACAACTCAAAAAAAATTCCACACGCCTTCATGAAATAATCTTCACCTGTCCAAGCGATTACAACTTTAAACACTTCAATTTTGTGCAACAAGGGTTTGGAATATACACCTGTAAAGTTAAACTTGATCAATTTTGGGGAGGGAGAAACCACCTCAAGTTTGGGTTGTTGTCCAGCCAATAACTTCAAGAAATCAACTTCAAACTACAAGTCGAAGGTGCTGCTAAAAATCCTCCCACAAATTTTGAGAAAACAGTTCCCTTGAATCAGCCAAACAGTCTTTAAAAATCAGTCCCAAAAGTCTCCAAGAGCAGTAACAAAATCCACCTCCTAAGAGCCCACAAGAACACTCAAGACAGCCCAAGAGCTGGCTGAGAATAAGCAAGGAACAACCACTCTTCTTCTCCTCTCCTCAACTCCTCACCCCTCCAACTAGCATAGTCTCCCCTTCATTGGCCAAAAATGAAAATGAGAGCAACCACTTCCTTTATTTATAGGATAGGATACAGGAGACTCTAAGGCTTGGGTAAAGGTTTATGCATAAAAAGTTACACAATGGGCAAAGAATAGACAAAACCATTCTTCAAAAATCCTGTTTTTATTCATGGCATGATTGTTACTTGACTTTGACAAGCAAGCTCTCATGAGGCAGTGGACATGTGAGATTGACATCACTCAAAAGAGTCATATGGCCCCTATTAAATGAGTCCTTTGTTCCTTTTCTAGCCATTAATATGAAGTGGGCAATTTGTATATAAATAAAATAGATGTCATCATAAGCATGGCATAGAGCATACATCACCTTCCCACATTGACTTTTCTTATGGCTGCACTTTTCAATTTATATGCTAGGAGGGTTTCTAATTTATTTTTGGCTTTTTATCTATTTTACACGTCCTATAATTTATCTAGTAAAGATCATTGATACCAAACTCTTTGTCCATCAACATTTTACATATGTTGAGTTGGTTGCAATGAGTACAAATATGCCATAACTACCATGCTAGAAATTAATATTTTGATTGAATCAAAGAAAATTAGGTCCCATCGAGTACTTTTTTTTAATCGTTTAATATTAAAATCTCAAGATCTATGGCTCAAATTGAAAAACTAATTGTAGATCTATACTCTAGGCATAAAACTAAGTTGGTCTTCCAAATTTGAGCATGATCCGACAACTTTGAATTTTGATGTATTTTAATTACTTAAATATTTAATAATTTAAAAATTCTAACTAAATGTCAAAATAAACCATAAATTCACATTATGTTAATTTTTAAATATTATTCTAAAATGATGCTAGACTTTGCTATGCTCATTCATTAATTATATATATATAAAACTTAAAATAATAAAGGGGGAACTAATTTGGGGTCTTGCCAAGCAAATTGGGGGCCAGCAGAGGACACTGCCTGCCTCCTTGTGTGGAGCAAAGGAGGGGTAGGTGATGGCATCAATGATGTTGCTCTAGATCGATGCTTTGGTGTGGAGAGTTGGCAGGGAGGTGGCCGTGCAAGCATGGGAGGAGGAAAGGGCAGAGTGGGAGGCTCGGTGGGAGGTGCGTGAAGTTGACTTGTGGGTGGTGGCGGATCTGGTAGTGAGACAACAGGAAGAGTTCTAGGTTGAGGCACACAAAGCCTGGCTGCGCAAGGAGGAGATGCAAAAGAAGATTATGTGAGATGAGATGTGGGTTTAGATTTGTGCTGAACTAGAGCAGGAAGCACAGTAGTGCACAGAAGTAGCATTGCAATGCATGTTAGAGGAGCAGGAGGGGTCACTGCATGGGGATGGCATGCGTGTTAGTTGAGGGAAGCTGCAACAATTGTTGAGTGACTAGCAGGCTTAGGTTTTGAGGTTGGGATGCTTGGTTGCCATGGTGTGTCTTATATTAGTTTGGGGGTCCAAGGGTTAGGGTTTTGGGTTTGAGGGTTGTTGTGACTAAGCTGTAGGGTTTTGTGCATATGCACGGTTGTTTGTGGGCTGGTCTTGGGACCTTGTTTTGGAGTGGGTGGGAATCTCTAGTGGAGGTGGTTGTTTTGGTTGATGGCACCTGTTGACCCTGTTGGGTCTGTTAGGACAGTGCTTGTGATTGTTGATTGACTGGTGTGTTGATCCTGTATGTACATATTTTAATTTTCCAATAAATTCCGAACTTTTCTAAAAAAAACTTAAAATAATAAAAGAATTTAAAATAAATAGTAATCTTGCTTATGTCACCCAAACAAAGTTCTTCATATTATGAAGAAACATTAGGCATATCTCCAAATATATAAAAGTTTTAAAACAAATTAAAGTCTAAGTATTTAATAGAGTACGAAGGTCACATGTACAAATGTTGGGCATTACAGGCTATTTGTTGAGCTGATTGAATACGAGGGTATGTGAGACATAAAGAAGTTCTGAAAAAAAAAAAAAATTGAATGTATTTGCTGAAAATGGATCGGATAACCATTGGGAAATTTACAAAGAAGTTATTCTTTGAAAGAAGTAGATAAAAATAATCTAAATAAGTAGTGGACGATAATTATTTAACAGTATTTTTTGCTAGGCTTTTCAGTACTATTCTTGAGAATAGAATTGACATATAAGCAGCAGAAAATGGTGTCAAGGCAATTTCTTAACCAGGTTTTTGACAAAATCACTCTACTGTTCATCATTTGGTTACTCTTAGGCATTTTGTAGGCTATGTAAGGAAATCCAATGATAAGATTTTCATATGCTTTGCTAATTTTTTCAAGGTTTATACAGTAATTATTAGATAGAGGTTTTGACATCATTTAAATAACGTGGGTACTTGTTTAGATTTTCTGACAACCATTTAGAAACTATATAGTGAGGTTATCATTGAGCCCAAAAGTAATTAGTTAGAGGAAAATGTTAAACTGTATAATAAAATTAGGATGAGACAAGAATATCCATTATTCCCTACTCTTTTTGTCATTTTAGTGATGAGTTACAGCGTTGGATGAACAAAGTACACTAGGGACATGCTCTCATTGTAGGACCCTATGCAGTAAACCTACTTTTTGATATTGATTTGGCTACTTTGATTTCTATATTAGTGAGTGGTATGCATACTATGTCATAAGTTTTGTTAAGGTTTTGTGTTTCTTCAAGAATGTAGGTTAGTGTAGAGGAAACTAAAATGATGCTATGGGGCACTAAAAATACAAATTATTAGTTTATATTTGGGAATCAAACAGTAGAAATGATTAACTCTTCAAAGTTCTTGGCTCTTCTCTATGTGAATAAATGCAAATGGGATAATTATATCAATGAAAGAGTTGCAGGAGGAACTAAAGCTTTCAATGCTTTCAAAACTAAATGTAGATTCTTAGGAGTTCAGATGCGGCAAGTTAAAAAACGAATCTTCAAAGCAACTGTTTATCCTATTATTTTGTATGAATGCCTTGTGTAGGGACTAGGCCTTAGTGAAAAAGTTGGAGGACTATTGAAAAGTGCCAAAATTCTTCTTGCAAGATGGATTGAAGGTGAACATACAAACTCTTTGTCACATGATGCTGCTAATATGTTGCCCATGGAAGCTGAAGCTATGGGTCCATCCATTGATTATTCATAAAAAATTAGTGAAAATAGAATAATCCAATTACTATAAGGCTATCCTTGAAGAGATGAAAGAAAAATGATGGTATTCTCATAGGATACAAGGTTTAAATAAATGGAACATCTCAATAGAGGATGTGCAAAATACTCATAGTAACATATACAATTTAGGCTGAACGTGTTGAAGAAGCTTTGGTTAAATGTGGAAGGCAAGTTAGACATGCTTGTGATATGATACATAAGTGGTTATTGGGGAGACTGCCTCGGGATATCATTAAAATTGATTATCCCACTACCCAGGGCTGATGGCCTATTTGGAAAGGGAGATTACTAGAGAACATTAAGATGTTCATTTGGTTGATTAGGCACGCAACACTCTTAGTGCGGGCTCTTCTCCAGGCACGAGGATTAAACATTAAGCATATCTACCCTTTATGTTTGAATGCCCTTGAAATGTTAAATCATTTTGTTCATTAGTGTTTGTTTGCCATGAACACTTAGGGGGCGGTCGCCGCTATACTGCAGCCCATTAAATTGGATGCTGATTCAAAAGCGATGGTGGTGCTTTGGTCCTTGTAAAGAAACAAGGAGCAATTGCATTTTCTAGGCCCAACGACCTCCTTAGCTTGTGCAGGTAGCTGCAATTGGAATTTAGCTGTGGTTGGAAGCTTTAGCGTTGATGGGTGGGATGCCTACCTTTGAGCCTTCTTGCACGGCCTTTTAGGCAAATCTTGCTCTGTGGGGACTAGTTGAGCGTGTGGGTTGGGCTAATGTCTTGCCCAAATTGGAAGGGGATCTCAATATGGTTGATGGTGTGTTCTTCCCAAATTGGGCTATTGATTTGACGATATTTCTAGGCATTAGGATCGAGCTTACTGAGGTTGCTTTGGCAAAGTCGTTGGGGGTCCTAGCTGTGTGGGAGGTGGTTCTTCGTAATATGTGTAGCTTGAAGGATGTAGAGGGTTTTTTCAAGAAGACTGTGTCCAAAATGGGAAGTGGGCAGGTGCTGAAGTTGGCTTTGATGTAGATATGGCAAGATGTAGTGGTGCTAATTGATAGGTTTTTGGTGCACTCTAGAAATGCATCGAAGCCTTAGGAGGGACATTTCTTTCTTATGAGATGTTTGTAACTTGGTCGGGTTGTTAACTTGCCATGGTTTTTCCTTGCGGAGCTTCAATGGTAGTGATTGAGGCATCATTTGGGCCTTATTCTGGCATTTTGGAGGGCCACGATGCTCATGGTCCCACGAGGGCTGTAGCTAGAGCTCCTCTTCATTTATTCTAGAAGGGAGGTTTGGTGTGGGGGTTCAAGGTTGGCCTTGGGTTCGACTTCAGGGTTGTTGCGGAGGTCGGATCCTACGTAGGCTCCAAGTCTAGTGCAGGGGTAGTTCATCCTACGAGTGAGTGGTAGCTGCTAGGGTCATCTTGCCTAGAGGAGCTATGTAAGGAGATCTAGGAATGCTTCAATGATGAGCTCCAGAAGGTGGTTGCAGAGGTTGTGGAGCATGCTAGGGAGGAAGAAAGGGCCATATGGGAGGCTAAGTCGAAAGCCTGCGAGGAGGCTTTGCAATGGGTTGCAACTTAGGTGGCATTGTAGTGTGTTGAGTTGGAAAATGAGGCCAAGAGGGGTAGGACCTATAGGAGGTGTCAGCTAGGGCCATGCTAGTTGATGAGCTATGAGTGTAGATCAAGGTAGAGCTCCAACAGGAAGATTAGTAGAGATTGGAGCAAGAACATGAGGAGTTGTAGACTCGGGAAAGAGAAAGGATGGAGATTGAACATATATAGAAGTGGTTTAACAGGGCACATGAGAATAATGTGAGAATCTGGCTTCATGAGGGCAAGTGTCCGTATGTCATGATGGACATCAACTGCAATACAGCTTGGCTTGTGTTGCATTGACACATCAGGTGCACCATTGCCAAGCTCCACGTTGATGGTAAAGGGGATGTTGCAGAGTGTGCCAGAAAGGAGGTGGTGTTCAAAGACTTCTAGCAGGCTGCAACTTTTGTTGACATAGAGAGGCATCAGGAGATTCTCCAGGAAATTCACTGTTAGGAATGTACGAATTGTGAATGCACTAGACTACCAAAGAGGCTTTAGGTGCTGAGGTTTGTTCGGGGGTTGGGGGAACCTTATGTTGTTCTTTTGCATATCTCATGGTTGTTTGGATTGGCGTGAGGAGGTTCATAGGAGCTTGGGGTTACAGTCCGTTTTGGTCCACCTGACTTCAGATGGGCGGGAAGCTTTTGCTATTTTGGTTTGTTCATTACTCTTGCATTGGGGGTGCTTTGGACTTGCCATTGTTAGAGGGTATCATACCCTCTTACAATTTTGAGTGTACATAAATTGCAGATTTCTTAATACAATCTCCCGACCATTTAAAAAAAAATGTGGGTGGCAAGAAGAAATTTTACTAGACATATTAGAGAAAATCATATAAATCAGTAGCAAGTTATCTTATTGCTAACATTCTCCTCAAAATTCATAGTATTTTTAGTAAACTTAAGCGTTCATCTTCTAAGGATAGAAAGTGGAAGATGGAATAACCTATGTAGAGAAGAGCACATATATCAGTTATATACTTCAAGAGCTCTTAAAGATGAGAAATATGTCTTTTTTGTTCTGTGATCAAACCTCTAAGGCAAAAATGAAATATATTGGCAAAATCTTTATATGATCTATTTTTGATGAATTTTATTAAATCTAGCTTAGTATTAAATCTAGCTTAGTATTTCATGCATACATATGAAGACTGGATAGGGACCATCATTTGGAGTGATGGCAAGGTGCTTGTTTCTGAAGTCGAAAACCTGGGTTCAAGCCTGGGCACAGCCACTCAAAGAGGTTAGGCTTTCCCTCATCTACCAACCTTTCTGGGACCCCGCTTAGCCAAATGAGAACTGTGGCTCTAGGTGATGAACTTTTTTTTTAATGAAGATTGAATCAATACATATCATTTTTCGTTCCTAAGGTTCTGGAGCATGTATGGCAAAATGGAATCACATAAAATCGTGATAGTAAAACAACTTTAGAAAATATTGAATTTTTAATCATTTTCACAAGTAGGTGCAATTAAGAAGATAAAAAATTTAAAATTCATAAAAAAACATTTTACTTCAAAATAGGAATGTTTAAACATATTAATATAACATTGCATCAAGTATTCACTATCAACTGAAACAAATGATGTAAAGAACATCCGAAATCAGTTGTTGAAGTGATTCAAAATGAGTAGAAGAATGAACTGCTGAACTCTTGAAGAATGCATTGTTGAGCCCTCTAAGAATGTGTTCTGTGCCAAATGTGTTGCTCCTTGCTGAAGAATGTGCACTCAAAGTATCAAAAACCTTGAAATTGCTAATGATACATACCTAGAATGTTTTATGCTCATTTTTTCTACTTTTATAATGTATTGAGTCTCGAATTTCGTTTTTTTGGATGTTGTTTCAATGTTTAAAGAAATGTTATTAAAAGTGTTAACTTTTAATTGGTCTTTTAAAATATTTTATTTTTAAAGTTTTATATTATATTTAAATTGACAGTTCCAACACTACAGAATCATCCAGAATTGTGATTCCTGGACTGCGATATGGAATTACGATTTTTAATTCAACATTGCATTTCCAAACTAATCATGATTAAGAATTGATTTGGATCATAATTGTTCAGATCGTGATCCTGATTTGATCTTCATAAGTATGATTTCCTGTCATGAATTCATCTTCTGTTTAATAGATGCTTTGGGCCTTCGGACATAATTAAACATCAAGCTTCCAGTTTCTAGTTTCCATTTAAATTGAATGATTATCAAGACTTCTTCAGCTTTGGCTTATAGCAACTAAGCATACAATAGTAGGATTTTTTCCTATGTAAATGCATACAACATAGTAAACTCCTTGTTGTTCACAAATTACTTGCAATTTGGAAGCCAATGCATCTGAGAAATTATATTGGAAGGTTTGTCTATCACATGTTTTAGCTTCACACTCAGATGAGAGGTGGAAGCAGAGCATAAGAGATTAGCAGGAAATTACTATGGTTAATTAATGAAGACCTTATACATTCTAAACATTGTGATGACTGTTTCTGAATATTAGTGGTTTCTAAAACTTACCTGTGAGTCAAAATCAGAACAGTTATTACAAAAAACTTGTCATGAAGGGTCTCCTAATGGGGTTAATTATGAAGAAACCATATTTTTATTAAGATTATGCCTGGATGAAATGCCTTTAAAATATGCTTCTTATTTAAGTAATTTGAAATGTAGTTGTTCAAATATATGTCTGGGATCACAATCTCTTGGAATACTTTATCGTTGTTTCATAAATCTTACTAGAAGATATTGCACATCATCATTGATGTTGTATCTTGTAGCACTGGAAACCTTCTATCATCTCTACATTGGAAGTCCTCACAAATAGAATTTTTTCGAAGATCTACCTTGTTACCTTGGGGTATTTTACAATAAGAGAAGTACAGATATTTTGGAGTTCATAGGGTGCATAGATGAGTGAAATTTTATGATTTGGAGATGCAATCTAAAATAATATTTGGAACCAAGAGAAAAGAGTATTTTCTTAATTGAGGTAGAATTTAATTGAAGCCGAAATGCATTTGTTTCTATTGCTACTTGCATGGTTTATGTAAGATGAACGCACTCTTTTTCATGATTAATATATCCTCACGATGATTAATGCAACTTTAAGGAGTGTACAGCTGTAAATTGGTCTTGTTGAGCAGTCCCAAACATGGCATAGGCAGGTATACCTCGGAAGGGTTGTGTGTTTAGATTGTCTTGGAGAAGCTGTATGCCAAGCTTGCAGAGTTAAAATATATAATGTATGGAGATATACTGCTTTCCAAGAAATTATATAACAATCACAAAAGCTAGGATAGCAAAGTTCTAATCCTCAACCATAACTCCCAGGCTTAAAAATCTAACACTAATTTCTCCCTTCGCAGAATGACAGAGTCTTATAGATAAGCAGGTGATATTCAAATTGTTGGGCATTGCTTTTTCCTTTTGCAGGTACCTCAAGAAAGCTTTGAGACATTATAGTTTGTAAGATTTAAAAAAGCTCTGCAAATATAAGAAAAGAAAAGTACAATGACTGCCAAATTTATTATTTGTTAGCATATTATCCAAGCTACACCTCTATTAATCTTGCTGGTAGATCCCTTTGCAAAGCTGCCTATGATCAAATTGAATGTCTAATTTGGATTTTTTCTTGGAGTGGCAATCACTTTAGAAGAGGATTTTGCTCATATAGCTTTGAATGTTTGACCTCTGATAAAGAAGATGGAAGATTAGGCTTCTCAACTGCTATAAGCAAGGTATTGCTCTTTGTGTTGAACAGGTAGCCATGTGCTTTACTGAGAATAATTTTTAACCGTTTTTTTTTGGGTGCAGGACAAACGTATTCAGCAAGGAAAACTTAGTGAAAGCGATTGTCGTTAAACATAGTTGGAAAGCTTGGAGATTTGTTGACAATGAAGTATCATCAAAGTAAAATTCCTGCACATACATCTCACTTTCTGTTTAAGTGGCTTAGGTGGCCTTAGGGTCATGGCTGGCCCAACAATAATCACAGAGCATGTGAAGTACCAATTTCCAGGCTGTTTCCTTTGGCACAATCTAGGCGCTTTCCTGAAAAACACAAACAAAATAACCAAATAAAGCTTTCTAAACTAATTAAATACTATGTCGAATGGATGGGATGCGCCTCACACTACGTTCAATGCAAGTCCAAGGTAAACACTTGATAAAATCTTTCGGGTTTGTTTAGCATCACAGCAAATGCTTAAGTTCCCGAGTGCTTCCTGTCAGCATGAGAGGTGCAAGAAGAACTGAGCAGAGCTTACTAGATTAATAGGCTATTACTATGATCAATTAATGAAGACAGTATACATTTTAATCTCTGTGATCAGACTTGTGGAAAGAAGCTTTCTAACCTTACTTATGAGTTGAAATCTTAACGGTTACTGCTAAAAACCCACCACAATGAGTTTATTAATGAGGTCAAAGATATGAAGAAAAGCCTTTTGTTGAGCTTATGTCCTAGTGCAATACATTTAAAATGTTTATCATCTAAAGGTATTCAAATGCACTTATTAAAAATAATAATTCTGTAAAATATCTTTTGAATCAGCTTCTTGTTGTTACATATACCTTATGAAACCATATTTTACACTATCATTAATATTGGAGAAATGCCTTTGTAGTGATGGGATCCATCTATCATCCCATGGAAGTGATGTTGTGGTCACAGAAATTTTGAAAGTCTTGAAGAATGCAGAATGGAAACCATGTCTACATTGGAAGTCCTTGCAAACAGAATTCTCTGAAGATTCACCTTATGACCTTGTGGGTTGTGACAATAAGAGCACTATCAATCTTTCAGAGTACGTAGAGTGCAGAGAAGAATGGAATTGATTCTTTTATTGGTTCTCTATGTGGAGTTACTTCTCTCATGCCAAGACACAATGTCTGCATGGGAGTTAGGACATTAATGTAAACATTTTACTATTTGGAGATGCATAGTTTAAATAGTATTTGGCTCAATAGTAACTCATTGGCTTGTTGACCAATAGGCAACAAAAGTTGGAATTTCGGTTTCGAGTAAATAATATTTGGAACCTAGAATAAATAATTTCTTCTTACACGGATATATTTTACAGAGGAAGATTTTTATTGGAGCTGATTAGAAATGTCACTTGTTTTCTTGCTATGCCTTTTTTTTCTCATTTCATGATCGCCTAGGTTAAATTAAGATGCACGTGTAGTCATCCAATGATTAATGCAACTTATGATGATTTATTAGCCTTTTTGAAGCTTCATGGTGTCTCATAACAAGAAGTTGTGACGTCTTTCTAAGTAAATTTGTAAAGCACGTTGTAGCTGTGAATTGCATTAGCATACTGTTGTACGCCCAAGTCTGGTGGATATAAATACCGCTGGGCAGAATAGCTACTGATACTCCCCGTCAAAAAGCCTTAAGGTACTGGCATGTGCTGCCATGGTGCAGTAAACTCCATCAAATGCTGCTAACATGTTCATCGTATTTGGACACCATGGACAGTTGTCCAAAATTACGAGGAAAAATCATGAAGACAATTAATGAGGTGTAGGTTTGCTAAAAAAAATGAGGTGGAGGCTGATGGTTTGGACCAAGATAATTTATAAACAACATGGCCTAATCCAAATTTTCTTAAGAATTGCAAGCAAGGGTGGAAATTCAGTCCTTCAATGCTCTTCACAAAGGCTCAAACCTTATATATTATCTTGGAATTACTGCTTACCTTCACAAAATGGCCTAATCCCCTATGATACTTTGATTTACTGCTTACCTTCTAAAATTATCCTTTTTTTTAAAAAAATAGATTTGATTTCCTTTATATTCATTATAAAATTAATGAAACTATCATTTTTTATTTTCCCTGGATACTTTGGTTCACTCCTTACTTTCTAAAATTATCCTTGAAAAAAAAAAGATATAGTTTATATAAAATAGTATATATATATATATATATATGTATATATGCACATTCTGCTTTAATGCATGACTCATTTTGTACGTTGAAGTTTTCAACATATTACACAAACCTTAAAAGGGGATGTTATCAATTCCCCGTCAAGTCAAAAGGGTATGATTTTATATTGCCCATCAGTAGAAAAATACCACTTTCCTCTTTCCTCCAAAGTTTGGGCCTGATCTTAGGAAATGAATTATTTTAATAAATGTGTTGATTTGGAGGAGTCTTGAGCATACTTTATAATCTTCAATCTTTGTAACAACACGGCATATAACTGTAGTGCTTCGTCAGATGCAACTACAAACTGCACATGAAAAAGCTTTCTTGTTTTACAAAATCCTTGCGAGTTTGAAGCTAATGCATCTGAGACTTCATATGAGTGGCAGATTTGTTTGTCTTGTCACATATTTTCGGATCACACTTCCTCCTGTCAGCAAGAGAGGGCAGGCAGATGTGAAGAGATCAAATTGTGATTTCTATGTTCAATCAGTAAGGACCGAATACATGTTTAACGATTGTGATCAGAGTCTTGGTTGATAATTGGTGCTTTCTCAAATTTAGCTCAGTTAAAATCAAAACAACCATTACCACAAACCTGCCACAATAGAGATTCTTTGATGGGGTAACAAATCTGAACAAAGCATCTTTTTTTATGAGCTTACATCCTGGTACCAAGCATTTAAAATATACCTCTTATACTAGTATTTTTGAATGTGCTTCTTTGAGCATAATCTTACATAATCGTTTAGATTACCTTCTCATGGTTTCATTGAACTTAGCAGACCATATTGCAGATCATTAATGTTGTAAACATGTATTCGCAGTGATGGAATCCATCTGTCATCCCGTGGAAGTGATATTGTGGTCACCGAAATTTTGAAAGTTTTGAAGAATGCAGAATGGGAACCATGCCTACATTGCAAGTCCTTGCCATCAGAAGTTTCTGAAGATTCACCTTATTACCCTGTGGCATGTGGCATGCGACAATAAAAGCACTGTCAATATATCGGAGTTCACAGGGTGCATGCTTGAGTGGAATTGATTCTTGTAGTAATCCTGGAGGTGGAGTTAACATTTCTCATGGCAACAGGCAAGTAACTAGGCAGTCCAGAACATATTGTGATATTTGTAACATAGAACAATGGATTTTCTCTTTCAAGGCCATGTTTAACTGAGGCAGAAGTTAAGTAGGGCTGAAATTTATTGTTGGAAATTTGTGTGTATAACAATGACAATTCTTTTCACTTTATACCTTTGCTGTTTTTCCTGGTTGGTAAGCTTAATTAAAATAAACGTGGTATTTTCTTGATTAATGCGTGCACATGTAAATTGGTGTCAAATAATTTCCAAACATAGCATACGCAAGTGGTCTTTGGAATGGCAAAATTCATGACTATGGATAGGGAGTAGCATAATCTTGGCAAAGTAGATTCTGCCAGCTCAGCATGTCCTTGGTTTCCTTCCTGATGTTGCATGAGGCTCGAAAACTTTTAAATGAGCCATTTGTAAAACATGTTCTTTATTTAACATTATAGTGTTTTATTCTCTGCTAGAAAATTTGTCCCGGTAAAAAGCAAATTTGAAAACAGAACTGGAAATTTCAATTAAAATTGAATCTGTTTATTCTGCAAATACTTGGAATTATATTTGCCATTTTTGGGGAAAATTCATGCTGCCTGCATTTAAGTAAAGAAACGTGGAATTAATAAGAATCATTATTCTAGAATTCTATGACGTTTTTGCTTGGGGATTGATAGGGGTCCCGCAGGTTTTAGACGAAGGGATTTATCATTCAAATTGAGCTGCATTTCCATTACATGGGCATCATTATGCCGTACACTATCAAGCAGGGTAACTCGTCACTCACTTCGTTCGCTCCCGCAGTCGCTGTCTAATTGTTCCCGATGCTTATTTCTCAGATACCGTCATGGTTCTTCTCCGAGAAAAGAAGTTCACAACCCGTAGGCCTTCTGCCTTCACGCGGCATTGCTCCGTCAGGCTTTCGCTCATTGCGGAAAATTCCCCACTGCTGCCTCCCATAGGAGTCTGGGCCGTGTCTCAGTCCCAGTGTGGCTGATCATGAAGTTTTGAGGACAATATTGAGTGGATTTCCAAGAACACTCATGTATATAGTTGTATTCAAGAAAATATAGAAGAGATTATAATACATATAATACAATGAAACCTGTATTGCCATAGTAGAGGAGAAAATATTTATAGCTTTATATTTTATAATTTTTATGGATTTTATACTTATAAGAAATAAAACAAACATGCACATGCATCACAATCATATTTGGGGATAGGGGCAATGTTCACATACACACATACATGTGTCACAATCACTAGAGGGACATGTGTAACACTACACATGAAATGTAAATAAAATGGCTCTTAGTTACAACCTTGATGATGTAACATCATGCTGTACAATTATGACCTCCTTGGGTAGGGTTGGGTTGTCATAGCTTATGAAAACGAAACTGAAATAAATATTTTTTTGATGGTTTCAATGTTTCATAATATGTTTGGCATTTTAAAGGTTTAAGGCATTAGTCATAAAAAAGAGAAAAAACTATGAGCTTTATTCATCATGCAAACATTGGACTCTGCATTGACCAAATGGTTTTGGACTACATGAGCAAGGTTGATAAAGTCTAGTTGATCTTGTGAAAGTGACAACTCAAGACACAAACAAATAGGGATGGAAATTAACTTACCTAAGGGGGGAAGAGCTCTTCACATAAAATTGGACACCACAAACTCAAGAAATGACAAAATAAAATTTGATTGCATGTGAAAAATCTCCTTGGGTACTTATAGTTTTCATGTGGTATTATAGAGGGTTTGTTAGCACCTAGATGCCAATGGAGGCACATTGATGCTATATTGGCCACTTGAAGTCACACTGCATGTAAGGAGGGCCAAGCAAGGGGTGTGTTGATGTCCTACGCTAGTGTAGGGTAGTCAGTGCACCCTCCCCATCTGCCACAATTGACTAGTTCCCTGTCAGAACAAGCTAGAACTTGAAGGAGCATGCCTAAATGGCCCTCAAACATTCAAATAAAGCCATAATTGTTTGAAAGGACCTGGAATAAAGCATGAAACCTCAGAGTGTGACATGAGAGGCAAGGATGCATTGTCGAGGACCAATAACCCCAACTGAATGCACTAGACTACAAACAGTAGGTGCATAAACCACTTTCTTGGATTTAGGATTTACAATTAATGTATAAATTGCCATTGGATGCTTCATTATTTCCCCATGATTGGATAAAGCTAGTTCCATAGCTTTAACATTCAAGACACAATGACTAGAAGTAGATACAAGACAAGGTCAATGTAGAGAAATACAATCATACAAATACTTTGACATAGGACTCATTACAAAACTACCACTTTGAGGAGAGAGAGGCTAAGAGGTGATGATTGACAAGAAGAGTTGTTTGGCATGCCTGTGAAATTGGAAATGCCTCTAGTGTGATGGATGATCTCTGGCATAACCTCTTTGGTTTGTCTTTAGCTGTTGATTATTATGCATGTCCTACTTGTGGTTCTAGGACACGACCACTTCACCTTCGAATTTACCTTTCATAGGAGGCTCTCAAGTTTTGGATCTATTTATTGGTGAAATCAAACTAAGTCAACATGCCACAAAACATCCAAAAGTCAAGATTCTGGTTTAGTTTTCCTTCATCCATGCACGTATGCATGGCAGGCTTCCCAAATTTTTCTATATCAAAATCCTTTGGTTGATTCCTCTGGTTGGACTTACTAATCCCAATCCTAACAGAAATTGTAACACCATGACCGAGAGGCTATGGAGATGGTCATGGTTTAGGCAAACAATTGCAAATTCTGATCCCAAAGACAAATGGATTTAGGAATTGGGTGAAAGTAGCAATTGATGTTACCAAAGTTTACTTAGGGAGATACTTCTAGGTCTTCATGGCCATGAGTAGGTATGAAGTAGGAGCTTGTTGTGGACATTGGAATTCAAGTGATCTAGATAATGGGTTGAACATGAAAAAGACTTACATGGGTATTGGTTCAACTACTTGCTTGGTTTAGTTAAGTGATTGCATGATTGACCTGAGATGACAAAAGTACCAATTTATGGGGCCCAATAACTGCAAGATTACATTACTCTTTCCCATCATCTCTTCTTCTTCTTCTTATTCTTCTTCTTCTTCTTCTTCTTCTCTCTCTCTCTCTCTCTCTCTCTCTCTCTTTCTTTAACATTTTCATTTTTATCTCTTTTCTTTTCTTTTTCTCTCCTTTTTTTTCATGAGAAGAGGATTTTTGATGTTGCATGAGGATTATGGGAACAACTGAAGTATTGCATTGCTACCTAGAGTCTTTGACTTACATGATGGGAAAATTCATTCCTCACCACATGACATACATAGGTTTGCAAGATTGAAAATCTCTTCTGACCAAGGTGGCCAAGCAAGGGAGCACACACACTTTGGTCTAATCACATCGATTAGATCCACTCTATGATCACAAGAATCCTCAATGGCACATCCTTTTCTTTCAATGATCAAGCACTCTTCTAAGAAATCTGAATCTCGTAAGGTGTAGACCCACCACATGTGCATAGTTCTAGTAGCATTAGCTTTACCAACCCACAGTGTGAGTCCAAGATCCCCATTGAATTTAAGCTTGGTTCACCAATGATGGATAGAAGAAAATGATTGGATGAATTTTTGCAATGTGGACATTCCATTGATCAAGGCTTCATGTTAGATCTATTTGATGCTTCTGCATCATCATCGCATTTGTAACTCACTCATTCACCATTGGCTTATTAGGTGACCATTCATAAAACACATTAATTGATTTTTCCATACATCCAAAAAATGCTTAAGAGAAGGAAAAAAACTCATGAATGATTGATTGGTAAGCTTAAAAAAATAAAGAGTTCTAACTAAACATACACACTTTATTAGGACACACAAGCACAATAGCAGAATGGAACAAAAAAATCAACATGACATGGAGGATTCTCCCCCACGACTAATCTATATCTATCACCTAATAGACCTCTAAGTATAGAACACAAGATTCAATATTAGATACTCTTAGAGGAGAAATATGTTCTCTATAATGCTTTAGGTGTTGCCCATTAACCAAAAAGATTTTATTTGGTTTATCAAGATGGTAAATGTGGATTATGCTAGACTGGTGACTAGTGTAGAAGATCTATGGTCCTTACTATTGAAATTAATACTTACCAAAATGGTGCTAGTAGAGTGGATTAAAATAGAGGACCTTTTTGCTAGGTTTGAAATTAAACTCTCTGGTGCAAACATCATGGTGAGCCTTGGTGTAAGAATGTCCTAATTCATTGCACATCAAGGCGATTCTATGATTTTTATTAAGAAAGAGGAGGTTAATCAGCCTTTCTTTTTTAGTAGAATCTAAGGTCATATCCAAATCCATCAAACTACCTAAGGTTTTCTTCTCAAGATCAATAGGAAGCCATGGAACTTGTCCATAGATAAGCTCGAATAGAGTATAACCCGTAGTATTTTTCCATGTTGTTCAATAAGCCCAAAGAGCACCATTAAGGTTGTTGTCCTAATCTCTTATGTACCTACTAACTGTTTTCCTGTGTATTCTAACAATTTCATGGTTAGTAACTTCTACTTAGCCATTGGCCTGTAGGAAATAAAGGGAACTTAACTTATTATTAATTTTACAAGATTCTAATAAATTTTGGAAAACCTTACCAGTAAAATGCGTACTATTATTGGAGATTAAGATTCTTGGGATTTTGAGTCTATGGAGCACATTGTTCCATAGGAAGTTTGCTACAATGGTAGATGAGTAGTCCTTAATAGTAGCATCTTTCATCCACTTCATGTAATAATCAACACATACAATAATGTATGCCTTGCCATTAGAGGTAGGAGTGATGTGATTAACAAAGCCAATCCCTCACATGTCAAAGGGCTCTAGTGGTTAGATCCACTATAGTGGTTCCTCCATACATGAGAACATACCTTCCTCATGTTGGCACTTGTCTTAAAAAAATATGAAGTGTTAAGCATTATGGAACATGGTGGGCTAAAAATAGTCCATGAGTAGCAACTTTATTGTGGTTCTCTTTCTAGTAGAGTGCCCACCACAAACACCATCATGCACATGAGTTAAGACATTAGCTTGACACTCATCAGCAACACACCACCTTATTAGGCCATCAAGACATTGCTTGTAGAGATGCTATTTGATAACCAAGGTCTTACTTGATGTTGGAACCATTGGATTTTATGTTTGTCCCATCTAGGAGAAAGCTTCTAGTCCACAAAGTAATTAAAAATGCTAGCGTAACATGGACTTTTTGATTTGAAAATGACCTTATAAATATGAGCATCTTGAAAGTCATCACGAAGTACACCTTCTCCCTTGTTGCTAATTTGTAATTGTGATAGATGATCTACCATCACATTCTTAGCTCCCTTGTGATCAATCATATTAAGGTCGAATTCTTGTAAGAGAACTAACCATTGTATCACATGAGGACTTACATTCAGTTTGCTCATGAGAAATCAGATGGTGCTATGATCAATGCCAATAAACATTTTTGCATCCCAGAACATACACTTGAATTTTAGAGTGTAAAAACAATGGCTATCAACTTCTTTTCCTTGTTGATATAGTTTAACTAAGGCTCCACAATGCTTTAGCTAGCATAGTGAATGTAGTAGGGTCTCTTCTTCTCATCAAATCTCATTAGGAAAGCACCTAATGTGAACATAGAAGCATCTATCATTATGTGAAATGATTAAGTTCAATTAGTACTCTACAACACATGGGTTTAGGTTATCCTTTTCTTTAGACATTGGAAGACATTCTTATAGTCCTTGTTCCACAAGAATAGAATGTATTTCTTCATGAGCTCAAATAAGAGCCTGGCTATTCTAGAATAATTTTTAATAAAATGATGATAACAATTAATATGACCCAAAAAAGATCACACCTCTTTAACTATTATGGGCATTTGTGTCATGTTCTTGACGGTGTAGATCTTGTTAGGATCAACTTCAATTCTCTTTTTTGATACTTTATGGCCAAGAACAATGCCCTCAATCACCATCAAATGGCTTTTTTCCTAATTCAGCTTTAAGTTCACTTGGCAGCAGCAGTGTAGGACAACTTGAAGCTACTCCAAGTCTTCCTAAAATGTTTTGGCATAAGTGGAAAATTCATCCATGAAGACTTCTACACTCCTATTGATGTAATCTTGGAACATTGACATTACTAGTCATTCGAACATGGATGGTGCATTACATAACCTAAAGGACATGTGATTGAAGGCAAAGATCCTCCATGGACAAATAAAGGGAGTTGTGTCTTGGTCCTTTGGTGCTATATTGATTTGATTGTAATTAGAGTACCTATTAAGAAAGTTGTAGTACTCCTACTAGAGGTATTATCCAATACCTAGTTCATCAATGGCAATGAGAAATGGTCCTTAAAAGTAGAAGCATTTAGCAACTTGTAGTTGATACCGACTGTGCATTCGTTCTCTTTCTTGGGTGCAACTATAGTTGGACTGACCTCCTCATTGTCAAAGATAGGAGGTATGAAAGTAGCTTATAGAGGATAGATGATTTTACCTTTCATCACATCTTGCATATTTGGATTGAGTTTACATAGTAGTATTCGCAAAGGTCTAACACTCAAGTTTGTATATATGTGGTGTTGATAGATTGAAGGGTCAATTCCCATGAGTTCATTGTGGGATTAGGCAAAGGCTCTATTCCACTTTGTGGCTATCCTTTTTAATTTAGCCTTTTATATTATCATTAGAAAATAATTAATGATGATAGTATGACTATTCATAAGAAATAAATACTCCAAGCCTGTTGGAAGTGGCTTGAGTTTGAGTGATGGTGAGGAAATATCATAGGAAAAAACAAGAGTGATCTAGAATTTAGGATTGTATTGCACCACTGCATCTATCTTCATTGTATTCTTCCTTTTCGAATCGGATGATTCAACATCATATAGGGTAAAAGCATTAATTGGTCTCTCAAAGACCTGATGTGCAACTTCATGAGCTAGATATTCTTCTAGGTAATTCACATCTCTAATGGCATAAAGGCACTTTGTGACATAGTAGTTGCAACCATGCTTGCCAAAAGACTAGAAAGGATCCCATGAGATTCACTTGTAGTATGTCTTCCCAATTGCATCTTTCTTACTAATTTCAAGGTGGAGCCTGACATCAATGGTTTGATCACTAGGAAATTAGTAGGGTATGACCATCCTACCAAAGTAGTCATAATATCACTCACTTGTCCCATGGGGTATGTATAAGATTGGTCTTCTAGGTCCAAATTGATGTTAGTACTCTTGAGAGAGGAAAGCCCCCAATCAAGGTACTATTGTAATGAAATAATATTGACTCCCGAACTAGAGTTACATAAAGCTAGGTAGTGATCTCTCTCATCAATTATGATTTCCACCATGGGACTGTTAGGATCAATCTTCTTCTTGACCAAATCACCTTCTTTTACTGCCTAAGTAATCACCTTAGATATTATGATTGTTACAACGTCACTACTATCAAGTGCCATCTCATTTAAACAACTAGATACATTGAAAGAACCCTTTCCTAAGATGGATGGATTACTTTGACAGCACTTAGGTAACGGTATCAAAACCTCTTGGATTTTGACTCCTATTTTGGGTGAAGGATTATCCTCTTCACATGAGGAAGAGGCATGGACCTAGTGCAAAGGCATTCATGTCTATGTTTGTGAAACAATATCTTGCCATCGAACCTAAAATTTCACTTTGTAATCAAGTAGATAGGAGCTTGGTAATATTTTCCCATAGCAAATGTGGAATCAGGATTAACATAGTAGGTGATATCATATGATTTAGTTTGTCTTGATTGTAGTTGATTGGGAATCCCACCTTATATGGAATTAGGCAACAAAAGCTACTGTGGGTGGTGAGGAGCTTACAAGGAAGGTTTATTGGAATAGGGATTTGGAACTAATGACATCAATTGTTGCATTAGAGTATTCCATGGAATAACACCCCAAAGCCATTACTGGTATTGCTACATGGCTTGGGGGTACACACCTCTAGGATAGTATGATGAGTCATAGAAGAGAGTCCTTCTTATCTACTTCTTAATGAACTCAGGATTTAAAGGCATTCCAACACATTCCATTTTACCAATCATGTGGGCCATGACTGGGCAACATTATGTATTACAAGGATCTGTGCAATACTCATAGGGACCCTCATCACTACAAGATGAGGAAGCCTTGTCCAAATCTTCTCTTACACCCTTAGAGAAAGAGAGCTTTTCTATACCTTTGTCCAGATACTTCTTTCTATACCTAGGTGGTACAATGGATTTGGCTGCCTCAACCACTCTACCTTTAAGATCCTTGATGGCAGTGGTCATTTTCTTATCCATTGCATCTCAAACTTGGTCCACCTAATGGGCCAAGTCTATCAAGGCTTTATGAGTACAAACTTGATTACGTGCTAATGCCTTGATAGTAGAAGGAGGTTCTGTTGTATCTTCAATGATTTTGGTCTTCTTCCTATGCATGGAATCATATTTATACTCCTATGAAGGTTGTCATTTGCTCCATTCACCCTCCATACTAGCAATAGTTTCCAAGAGCGATTTGATTTGGGCCACAAACGTTTTTTGTATCAAGCCCATTGCGTACATATCCACTCACTCTCTTATTTCTTGCCTTAATCCTTCCACAATATGTATGATTTATCCTCTTTGAATAAAGCCATGGTTTAGATAGTGATGGGTAGTCTAAAGATATCTATCCATGGTGATGTCCAGAGATTCAAGTGCTCCTTATCTTCATCTAGCCATCTTCTTTCAAAAGTTGGAAATGAGAGCATAGGTTTGGAACCCAGTATAGAAAAATCTAATTATGTCCTTCCATACTTGAATTGACTTAAGTGGCAAGGATTTATATTAGATCTTAGCCTACTTGATGAAGGCATAGGGGAATAGCTGCAACTTCAACCAATCACTGATGATCCCTTGTAAATAATAAGCATTATCAAATGCTTGTACATGAAGTTTGGAATCATCATTGGTATATCCTTTGTGTAATGGGATATCAACCATGTTGATATGTTTAATCCTGCTATCACGAACATGCTTCTTTAAAATACAAAAAGCTTTGTTGAGCTCATGATATTCACCCCAATTGAACAAGGGGGAATTATCATCATTGGATGGTCCTGATAGGTGAACATGTTAAAACATGATGAGGAAATCATCCTCATAGGTTTGCGCTACATTGGAATTGATAGCTCTTAACCATGAGTCTTCATGGTGAAGTGGTCCTTTTCCTTTAATATATGCTTTTTCGTCTTTCTCCTCATCTGAGTGATTAGATGAAAAGCTATGATGGATCTTCTCCTCTTTCATCATTTGATCTTGAAGATTTTGCCTTAGATGAGACTCATAATCACTAAGGTTAGTTGTTGAAGCCAGGTAGAATGCTTGGAATTCTTGCAACCTAAGGTTGATTAGGGCTTCTTTTAGATTTGCTACTATAGTTACAATTAGTTCCTTCATAAAATGTCCATGAATGTGATGCCATCTCCATTACTTGTCCTAATAATAAGTTAAAACAAGCAATGGTATAGTTGGATCATTTGCATGCACAAATATGATAGACTTTGATGCTTCCTTTGAGGTCCTCGGTAGGCTTCTAGCATCATCTACCATCTTGCTTGTGTTCACAACGTATACACAATGCTAAGAAACACACTAGGGTTGAATAAAGGTTAAAATTGAAATTATATAAGTATTTTCAGAAAATTCACTAATGCCATCCTTGACAATGACATCAATGATAGGGGTGCCATCGATTTTGAACCAAGGGATTTATCATTTGAATCACAATGAAATCCAGTCGTAAGCTTCAAAGATAATGTTGAGTGGATTGCCAAGAACACTTGTGTATATCATTGCATTCACAAAAATATAAAAGAGATTATAATACATATAATAAAATGAAACCCATGTTATCATAATAGGAAAGGAAATATTTATAACTTTATATTTTATAATTTTTATAGATTTTATGCTTATAAGAAATAAAACAAATGTGCACATGCATTGTAATTCCACCTAGAGATAGAAGAAATGATCACACACACACACACATGTGTTGCAATCACTCAAGGGATAGGTGCAATACTACACATGAAATGTAAATAAAAATATTTTTATTTACAACCTTGATGGCCTAACATCATGTTGCATAGTTGTGACCTCCTTGGATAAGGTTGAGTCATCGTAGCTTATGAAAATGAGACTAAAATAAATGACTTTGTTATGGTTTTAATTCTTTATAATGTTTTTGGTATTTTAAAGTTTTACGACATTAACATTAAAAAAATAAAAAATCATAAGCTTTAATCTTTATGCAAACACTGGACTCTACATCAACCAAATGGTTTTGGGCTACGTAAGCAAGGTAGCACTATGATAGAGTCTAGCCACATTTGTGAAAGTGATGACTCAAAATACAAATAAATAGAGAAGGAATATTAACTTACCTAAGAGAGGAAGAGCTCTTCACACAAAAATAAATGCCACAAGCTCAATAAATGAGTAAGTAAAACTTGATTGTGTTTGAGAACTCTTCTTGGGTATTTATAGTTTTTGTGTGGGAATGGAGAGGGTTCATCAGTACTTGGACATCAACAGAGGCTTGTCAATGTCATATTGGCCACCCAAAGTCATCCTACAGGTAAGGAGGGTTAAGAAAGGCTAAGGAGGGGATGCACTAGCACCCCTACATTGATGCAGGGATGCGCTAGCATAGGGTACTCAATGCACCTTCCCATCTACCACAATTGACCACTTTCCTATTGGAACAAGCTAAAACGCAAAGGAACATGTTGGAATAGGCTTGAGACATCCAAATGAAGCCAGAATCATTCAAAAGGGCTTGGAATTAGGCATGAAATCTAGGAGTGTGACATGAAAGGAAAGGATGCATCATCAAGGACTAATAACCTTAATTAAATGTGCTAGACTAGAAACATTGGGTGCACAAAACAATTTCTTGGATCTAGGGCTTACAATCGACGTATAAATTACTGCTAGATTTTTTATCAGGGATTGATAATTGTCTACAAAAATTTATAATAAATAACTCTAAACTTATATATTTTATGCAATCAAAACTAAAATTTTATTTCCTTGATATACATATAAAGGAATTGTTTGATAAATTGACTTTTGCAAAATGCATCAGTAACAACAAATGTGAAATGTGTTTAATATTTATGTAACTTAAATAAATTTTGTATATAATTCCCCATAACCAACCAATGCTCTAGGTTTAATAGCTCATATAAGATTGATAATAGATTTTTCAGTTTCTTTTAAGGAAATCTATTTTGCATCATTTTAATAATACTTAATGTTCATTTTCTAATGGAATTGCTACACCACTCATTACCCATTGATACCTTTACTAAAACATAAAAATTGATGTGGAACCTACCTTAATAGACTCCAAAAGGACCCATTCCACATGCTTCCTAAGCAAAATTCAACTTAAAAGCAACAATAAACTAATGAATTGGAGAAAATTCCCCTTTTTATAAGAAAACTTTCAAAATATAGAGAATTATATCAAAGATGAGGAGCCAAGCTCAACTCACATCTATTCCAAGGATCTTAGAGGTTAGACATGACTCCTCTGAATTCTCAATTACTCACAATGGAGCCAAGCTCAAGATAAGACGCTTATAAGAGATTCTCTCAACCTCTCTCAAGTGCTCTCCCTTGCTTCTCATGCAAACTCTTCTTGCATAAGCTCTCAAGAGCCCTCTCAAATCTCTCTTCTTTTACTCTTAACCAAACTTAGGCCTTGGACTCTTATTTTTAGTTTCTTGGTGTGACCTTTTATCTTTCCTCCAATTTTCCATTCAGTTTGATATCCATTAAAATGTGTATGAGCCATCCTAGAGAAGAATGGAATGTCTCACCTAAAAGTGGTTGTTATCAACTGGGACATCTTGAAATCATATGGGACGTCTTGGTTGGGATGTTTTGAGTGTAGCCAGAACATCTTGAATGTAGCTGAAATGTCTTGAATATAGCTGGGAAGTCTCACTTGCTAGGGATGAACATAAAGATGCTTGTTTTAAGGTCTCAAACGTCTAGACACCTCTAAAAAAGTCCCCATAGCCCTCGGAACCTCCTAAACTCATCAAAACAATTCCAAAACACTTCCAAACATGTCAAAATATCCTTGAATCATCATCAAAATTCAACAAAAGAATATACACACAAACAACATACAAACGCATATCCAAAATACATTTAGGATTGCATAAGGGCTAGGTGATGTCCTCATCAAAAACCAATGCCAATTCATCACAAAATAGTTGATATAAAAATTAACTAGAGATTTGACCCACCACCCATGCATGAAAATTTTTTTTGCTGCTTTTTCAATAATTTTCCTAGTTTCTTAACTAATTTTTTCTACTAGATTATTGCATTATATGTTTGTTAGATCTTAACTAGCCTTGGTTTCCTATTTGTTAATAGTGGTTGCCTCTCCATCTTGGTAGCATTTAACTGAACCTACATTATCTTCTACATCTTATAGTAAATTTATCTTCATGCTATATATTATTCTATCTTTGAGTTTGAACTTGGAAGTAGTATGATCTCATTTTTACTGTAATAATTAGTGCTTTGATGGATATTGAAAGGACTACATGTAGATATTTTGCTTCTTCATGTCTGCTCTTTCTAATGATTTATGAGTAAATTTTAAGCCTTTTTTTTTGTATTTGTGCTTCATTTTGCCATCTAGCTAAAACTTTATACGTTTCCTAGCTTACTCTAAATTTATTATGACATCAATATTTTCAACAACCTATTTTTGTAATCACATTTATTGTTGAGAACTTTGAATGATCTCTCTTGCGATCTTATTGATATTTTATTAAAATAGAATGTTAAGAAGCAATAAATGTAATTTTCAATAGCAACAAACTAGCTTCTAATATAAGCATTTCACACGAGATTTAGGTTTTTATCTTGAATTCATCCACCAAGAAATATTTTTGAATTTATTTTATTTTTTCCATGATTCTTTATCAAAACTTGGAACTCACTATATAAATTCATAAAGTACTTAGGTTATGCAATTGTTTCAAAAGGATATTTTTAAATTGTTGAATTCTAAACATTGTGATTACTACATTTGCTTGTTATTCTATGTAAAGCCTTCGAGTTATGTGAAAATTGTTGTAATATATAATAAGGTGTTAGCCTAATGATAAGACTCAATTTGAAAGCTCCAAGTCATGGGCTTGATTTTAATAGCCAATGCTAAGTTATAAAGTTCTAATTTGACTATATGTTTTGAGGATAAATATTGTTAAAATAAAGTTTCTTACTTTTATTTCTATACTTTCACAAACTTTTTCTAGTTAATGCAATATTACTTTTAACTTTGTTTATTAAATTTGCAATTAGTGCTACATGATTTGAAAAGATTAAAAGTGATATCTATGACTAATTCATTTTAATAATATAATTATTGTTATATTGTTAATTCACTATTCTAGTTCAATGTTGGTGAAAAGGAATAACCTTGCTTTAGTTCTATATTGTTGTAAAACTAACAAAATTATGTAGTTACTTCATCTTTTAATTCAAAAATTATTTTTTTGTATACAATTTTATAACATTAAGTAAACTAGAATCAACTTAAAATTTGATAAGTTTGCTACATAATTGTTTATCATTAACATCTTAGCTTTTTTCTCTTTTATTATTTTCCGATATCAAGAGCTAAAGGTTTATTTACATGTAATTTTACCATGTTTTCTTTTAATTTTTTTAAAGCCATTTTTTGCTTTTCCTCTTAGTGGGTTTAAACTTGTGATGTGGTAATTTTTTAAAAAAATTTTATTATATAATATTTCTTGAACTTAACCAAACCATCTAAGCCATTATTCTTATAACTTATTTGCAATAGAAACCATTCTACATGTTACTCTAATATTTATATTGTGAAATTTATCAACGAGGAAAAGAAGGTGTTGAAACTTGAAATAATTTAGTGATAAGTACAATCCAAGACATATATTCAACATGATATATTAGAATAAGCATGACTTGAATTAGCAACTTCTTACTTAACAAGAAAGTGAACTAAATACTTAAATCACCTGTCATTGGTGTACTATGCAATTTATCTTTTCTTATGATATTCAAAATCTAGAAAGTATTTTTGTTTTTGTTATATTTTTTTTTCAGTTTTTTTATAGTCTAACACCTTAGTACCATATGAAATAGCAAATTGTTCACTCTTCTATAAAATTTTTCTTTTAGTTTTATTGGAATGTTTTTATTGTATAAAATGCCATTGGGCTCTCTCCATTTTAATCATATTATCTTAATTCTATTTTTAATATCCTTATCAATTTCACTATTTGATTGGAACATTAATCCTAGGTAATAGAACTTGAGAACTAATGAATTGTTCTAATGCCCTACCATATGAATCTACCAAGTCTACATTAGATTTGGTTGAATTCCATAGAAGGATTTCTTATGTTAAATTGAACACACTGAGAATAAGGCTATTGTACCATCCATAAGGATCTCACCATGTTGCATATTATTTCTTTACAACATGTTTTTAATAAGTATCTGAAAGCCCCAACCCAATTCCAAGCCTAATTAGCCTAAAAACAAGAGAGGAAAATAGATATTTATTCTTTCTTGTATAATTGAATGATCTTCATACTAATCCCTCTCACACAAAGCTCAAAGTCATACAAGAATGACTTCTTTTCACTCTCTCACATAATGTGTAACACCCATCCTTAGGGAGCAATAGCTAACACCCGAAGCCCCCAAAAATTGTTGGTTGAAAGAAGAAAATGCACAGGTAACTTTCTTTCTATAACAATCAAACTGACATTAACATATAAAATTAAAATAAAATTAGCTACTTCAGGATCTAGCTTTTCAATAGGTTAATCAATATTAATTTTGTGATGTAAGAGAAAATTTTAAAAAGAAATAGCCATAGTCAAAATCTATGCAAAATTCATCTAATTTAAAAGTCAAACTCTGATTTATTTAACTTATATATATATATATAAAATCTAGATCTTCCACACAGTTGTAAACTAAAGAAATGACCACAAGGGATAGATAAAATAATAATATTAGATTTGTTCAATGGTATAATAATAATTTATATTTTCTAGCAATACTTACAAAATAAAATCATCTAAATTTAACTTTTGTTACCATCATATCATTAATCATTTAATCAAGCAATTCATATGTTGAACAACAAAGAATAGATAAATAACAACTATAAATTAACATCCTAGATTTTCCCCCTCTTCATTGAACTTATAGAAAGATATCAAAATTAGACTTGAGAATGTATAAAAATATAAAGCAAGATTCAGATCCAAGAATTAGGCATTTAAGAAAGAAGGGTTCATCAACCAAATTCGAACCAAAATCGAAGAATTTAATAATTCTAAAGCATTCACAATTATTCATGGGCCCAAGGATACTCTTACTTTCTATTAGCGGTACCAATCTTTATATAAGAGATACTTGACATCTTGTTAATAAATCGTTATGCTAGTATACCTCAAATTATTATGGGTGTTTCTAAATCATTATAGAAGCAACTCTCATCGAAGTTATTTAGACCTGAGAGTGCTAAGAATGGGTGGAGAGATCTAAAAATAGAAATAAAGGACTCAATAATTTAAGTTTATAACAACAATCTTGGTGATTTCATACAAACATTGTAAAGGTGATTAGACAAGCAAGAAAAGAAGTTAAAAAACTCAACCCATGCTGGCTATTATCAAACATAGTAGAGAAGGATCATTTTACCTCCTTGCCCATATTTATTACTTATTAGAAGGATCATTTTACCTCCTTGCACTGGTTTTCTTTCTTTTTGCTATCTTTGGTAGTAGCCATAGTCTTCTGTCCCTTTCTAACCACACTCCTTGTTGCTGTATCTTTTTTCTCCTACTCTGGCTTGTGTTTTTTCTTTCTTAGCCATATATCTTGTTGTTCCTTTTCCTTCTCTTACCCTCTCCTATTTTGTTTTTTGTTTTCCTTTCTTCTCATCTCCCTATTTTGTTAGTGAAATGTGAGATAATGGGTTGTTTCTTATAACTGATTCTTTCTTGGAAAATGTTCTTTCTTTTTTTCTTTTCTTTTCAAAGTTCCTTTTTTCCCATACCAGTAATTCATGAGTTCAATTCTTTCAATGATGACTATCAAAAATCAATAAAATATGTATATTCATAGATTGTAGGTTTAATTCCTAAATTAATAAATTTTGTTTTTTTTTCTTTCTTCTTCTGATCTCCCTATTTATTAGTGAAATAAGAGATAATGGGTTGTAGGTTTAATTTCTAAATTAATAAATTTTGACATTTTGGAATTCTAATTTTGCTAGATTTTTGGTTCAATTTCTCTTGATAATTACAAAACATTCAAGCAAAATATCCATCTCTATATGTTTTAGGATTGTCATAAGAGGTAAAGAGTTTTCAAAAAAGATATGATAATGGCAAGGTTAGGATACATAATCAAATAAAACACCTTCAACAAATTTTGTCATCTTCTTATTATAAGCCTTGAAATATCATCATGTGATCTTGCTACAACCATGGATGGAGGAGGTACTTATACTCTACTATTTAAATCTAAAAAGAACAATCATCATAGTTAGATGGAACATTTCATAAGCTTATAAAAATAAAATATAAATCTATGGTATTTCTATACAATATCTTTGATTTATGGGTTAGGTTTCTTCAACTTGATTTATAGGTAAAGTTTCATAGTAATAAATTTTTTTTGCATTTCATTTTTAAATTATTTATATTTCAATATATCTATTTTAGCTTTTGAGGGATACCTTAGAGTATTGTTCTCTTCTTTTCTTTTGTTTCTTGCCTCTCTATTGAAATAGAATCAAAAATATTTTGTTTTCCCATATATTTAATTTTTTAAAAACATTCCCAACATGTACTTTAAAGCATGTTTCTTATACATCAAGTATTTAAACATTTAAACATAATATATATAAAAATTAGGCCAAAAAATTTATTACTATTTTAATTAATCACTTTTATCATAGTTCAATCTTATTACCAAAGCACACATATAACCTCACAAAAAAACATTCACACACACACATACACACATAGAAAGACTATTATAATCATCAATGCAAAAACTTAAAGAGAAGTGGTTCATTACATAATGGCCCAAGATGGCTTACATTAAGAGTGCTCAAGATGAGCTCAACTCTTCTCTCTTAAGACATTCTCTACTCTCTCTCTTAGGAGATTGCAAAACTCTTCCTCAAAAAATTATTAGGCCCTTATGCCTATTTATACATATTTTGGTGACCTTTCATATTTTCTTAGTGCTCCAATTTCAGACATATGTCATTGTTAGATTTTTCCTTTAAAAATACCTTGGCTTTAGATGAGATGTCTTTTTTGAGTGTGGCATGATTAGAGAGTAGACGCCTTTTGGATGAGGAAGATGTCTATTTCAAAACTAGAATGTTGTAGAGTAGACAATTATCTAAGAGAGTAGATGTCTATTTGAAGTTGAGACATTGTAGAGTAGATGTCTATATGAGAGAGTAGACATCTATCTTGAAGAGTATATGTCTATCCTACCAAGGCTATCAACAATAGTATCTATTCTAAAGCTTGGAATACTTAACACCTTCAAACATGTCTCTAGTGTTTTTAGAATACATTGAACTTGTCAGAACATGTTCAAACACAACCAAATTTATCAAAAACATGCCAAAACTTAAGCTAAAGACACACCATCATTTGAGGGATTATACATTTACTTGCATGATGTTATCATCCATTTTGAATTATACTAGATACATAATTATATAGATGGAAAAACTATTTTCAAGCATTATTAAATAAAGAATTTTCAAAAGAAGGCATCCAAGAAGAAAAATTGAATTTTGGTTTAGCTAATGATTTTTTCTTATTTGAGGTGAACAAAACCTTATTCAAGATGCAAAATGGAAAAATTTTTGGACTAGATAACATTCTTCAAAGATATTATACCTTGATTACTATTTTATAAAATTTTCCTTTCAGTTTTATTGAAATATTTTTATTACATAAAATACCACTAGCCTCTCTCCATTTTAACTAAGTTGAATCTAAACTATTAATTTCATCATTTGATTGGAGCATTAATGAGTGGCAAGGTATCCCTACACCCAACCATATGAATATGAGCATTTACGCGTGATCTGGTCGAACTTCGAGGATTAAGTGCTTATGCACCTACACAGAACAAGGATGAGTTATGTAGTCATTGTCTTCCCAAGCTTACTTGTAAGGCACAGTTGTATGGTTTAGTAAAATCGAGGTATATGATTTTTATTATTTTATGTTTTATATTCTTGATGCTTAAGAGAGAGAAATGAAGTATCTTAATAACTAATTTGATTTAACTAATTAACTATTCTCTAACTAGTCTTAACACCAGCATCTGTTCCCACTCTTTGGACACATCCTGAACTAGTGTAACACTGCTGGGATTACCAAACGCTAGTCATTACTAGGTTACCAAGTGTTCCATGTATGCTTGAAGTGGTCGTACAGAGTGTGCTAATTCATTGATAATTAATAATTCTATGGAAACAACATTAATTAACTAATGAGATCATCAATTAAAAGCAAATAACATTAAATGCAATAATTAAGCTATTCTAAATGCTACAAGGTTTATCAAAAAGTTCATCTTTATTTCTGGACACAAGGTGTGCTTAGGTACACAATGCTCGAATAAAGATATGTTTACTCTATGACTCCTATTGTAGGCACTCAGAAATAATTCTAACTTTAGAAGAGAAAAACTAGAAGAGTTTGGCTAAAGGACCAAAAGAAAACTTCTAAAACCAAGCACCCTTGTCTCTTATTTATAGTTAATGAGATAGGCTCCGACATTGCGTGTCCGATGTTGGGGATGCAAATATGATATTTCATACCTGATATCGAGGGTCCAATATCAGGGTCTGATATTAGGGGTCCCTTGTTTGGTGATTCATCATACCCCCACAATGGAATGAAAACTTGTCCTTGAGTTCTTTACAAAATATTGGAAAGGTATGGGATTATTGACTGAATGACAACTGACGGTGACATGGAATGATAGACTCAAAGTGCTTGGTGAATGGATCGACAAATGTATTATGGCATTGGCGTTCATAACCATTGTGGTGAACACTATACATAGATGACATCTAGACCCTCATTTGATAGCTTGAAGAGAGAGAGAGGAAAGAAAATGAGGTGTGTTGCTATTGATGTCAAAAATGTGCCCACTGTTGTTCGTTCATGGCCACATGACTAAGCTTGTTCCTTGCGTAAATGTTCTTACTCCAGTCCATCCTGAGTGCTCCCTCCTATCCTAGTCCATTGTTCATGTGATCACCATCTGCACACACAACACAATCATGAATTAGCAAGGATAGATAAGATCTAATGTAGTTGATACCTTGCTTGAATATGAAGCACATTGGCTAGGTTATGGGTATGGAAGATATTGGGTTAGAGGTTTGTAACTGATAACTACCCAAGGTGTAGGGGTGAGATAAGTAATGGAATGGAAAAATTTGTGACAGGTCCCCATGACTAAGAGCAAACCTTTGATAGCAATAGGATGGAAAATAAATGAAAAAGGAAGGTAAGAGAAATAAAAATGGTGAAGCCAATAAAAATGTATAGAATGGGAAGAGAGAAACAAAAACAGATGTCATGGATGGGGTGAAATGAGAAATAGTTGATTGCAAGAAATGCTTAAGAGAAATTACTTAACAATTGCACCAAAAAGGAATGCCAGTGGGTCCTCCCCAAAGCAAGCTCATGCCCTTTATGCCTTGACAAACCCACAAACCAAAGGGTTCATAGGCTCTATGAATGACATATGGAAACAATAGTTAAGAATTCACCCATAAGAATTTACCAAAGAATAATAATGTGTTGACCAAGATATAGACTAATCATAAAACTAGCAATGAGGTAGAATATGGGAAGCAATATGGAAAGAGAAGAGAGAATGGAATGGAGTCCCAAAATCAAAGTTGTGTAAAGTCCCTTGTGTATTGTGTGGTTAAGGTGACTTAATAAAATCAACCCCAAATCTATATTAAAACTAACCACATCTAGTGATCTCACATCTACACATTTGACCAACCCATCCTTCTGAAGCAATAGGAATGCTTTTACAGAGTAATCGCCTTTCCTAAGAAAGAAGAATAGAGAAGCAGGATGTGAGAAAGGGCCTTAGTTAGAGGGAACCTTCAAGCATGGGTAACATGTCTTTCCAGTGCCATAACCGGTGCTTGTAGCCCATGTTCCTTTATTATGTCTAAGGGGTGTGCTTTGAATTCCCACTAGTTTTGTTTTTTTTTTGAGTGAGAACCACACCATGCAAATACTTATTTGATTTATTCAACTTCCTAATATTAGTTGATGGTGGAATGGTGAAAAATTGATCAAAAAAAAAAATCAAGTACCCAAGAGAATAGCTAGCACAAATGCATTGAATTCCCTTGAAGTCACATCCTTTTCAATCCATTTGAATCTTTCCTTGGTTTAAAGAATACCAAGCCACAAGTTCATTAATAGGTTTGATTAGAAAAAAGGATAATACATTTCCAGAAAAAAGGGAGACCATAGAGTTGAATGGATGACATGGATTCCTTGCCTATTTTATCAAAAGAAATCATATCTTAGCATCAACATTAAAAGTCAAAGGTAAAAACCAAACATTAGCAATCAACACTATTATAGTACAACCCACCACCATGAGCACTTATTATGTGACGAGTGAGAATAAATTAAAAAAAATGTAACAGAGAAAGAAATAGTAAATATATTAATGATGATGTAAAACAAAAACAAGTAAAAATGAAAAATGTGTAAAACAAAAATATGTAAAACAAAAAAGACAAAAGAAACTAAGGGCTTAGAATAATTAGCATTGGTGGCCATCTCCCCCACAACTAAGTTGGAAGAAGGAGATCCAAAATAATGAGCAGGGCTTTTCATCAATAGAGGTAGTGTTAGTACTGGCCATTTTGGGCTTATGGAAAGGTTTGGTTTGTTGGATGTTGACCAATAATTTCTTATCTGGGCTTCCAAGTTTATAGATCATCATGGCCCCTGAAGGAAAATTTTCATGAATGATATAAGGTCCTTCCCACAACGTTTGAAATTTAGTTCATTGTGGCACATGTACGGGATTCCAATAAAGGAACCTATCTCCTAGTTGGTATTTGAATTTTCTAATTCTTAGGTCATGACATTGTTTGTTGAAGACCTTCTGCAGTTCATTGGATGACAGGGAGGCTAATTGGTTTTCATCTAGCAAGTTTAGATTCATTAACTATTCTTTTTGTGCTAGACTTAGGTCAAGGTTGAGGTCACATGCTGTAGATAGTGTATGGAGCTCGGCTTGGATAGGAAGTATCGTAATTTTACCATACGCTAACTCATAGGGAGAATAGCCTATAGGGAGCTTTCATGTGGAGTGGTAGGCTCAAAGAGCATCATTTAGTTTGGTTCTCTAGTCTCACCTATATTTGCTAATGGTTCATGTCAAAATTTTTGTGATTTCCTATTAGTAACTTCGGCTTGACCATTTGCTTGAGGATGATATGGTGTAGTTAGTTTATGCTCAACTCTTAAGCCCTGCATTAACTTTTGAAAAGTTGTACCTATAAAATGTGCACCATTATCANAAGGGCCCTCATGAGCATCTTGGAGAACTTGCAATTGATCTGCGCTGAGAACACACCATCTAACCAAGCCATCAGAACACACCTTGTAAAGGTGTCAGTTGATTTCCATGAAATGTTTGACTCGGTGGAGAAACTATTATTTCTTTCTAACATCCAACCCTTATGGTGTTTCTTGTGTGTGAAGATAAGTAAGAATGCCACTATACCAATTTGTATCTGTGGATGATTGATTGTTTATTACACTTGAAAAGAGGAGTTCATCAGGAAAGCGATTAGAAATTGGGTATTCATCCTCTTTGTTGTTCCATCGTAACTGAGATAAATGATCAACAATAACATTCTTGGTGCCTTTACAATCTACTATCATGAGATTGAACTCTTGGAAGATCACAAGCCATTGTATGATATGAGGGCTATTACAATGCCCTAATACAATGCCCTCTTGGACTATTAAGTAGCTTTTCTACTAATTGAGCCTTAGGTTGGCTTCAACACTTGCTCTAATCATTCCAATGCTTGTTCAAAGTCCACTTTGTAGGTGGAGAAATCGTCCATAAAAACCTCCACACCATTTCCTATTTGTTGCCAAAATATACTGAGAACCAAATGTTGAAATGTTGTTGGAGCATTACACAAGCCAAACGACATTTGCCTGTATGCAAATGTCCCCCAAGGACTCATGAATTTAGTTTTGGTTTGGTCTTTTGGTACTATTTGGATTTGATTGTACACACTGTAACCATTCAGAAAACTATAATAACAATGCCCTACAATGGTATCTAAGACTTGGTCAATGAGTGACATTGGAAAATGATCTTTAAATGTTGCCATGTTTAATAGCCTAAAGTCTATACACACCCTCCATTTACCATCCTTTTTAGGCATGATGACTAATGGACTAACCCATTCATTGTCAGCAATGGGGTGGTAGATGAACCTAGCCTTTAGAAGTTGTTCAATTTCTTCCTTAACTAATTACCTAAGCTTTGGGTTCAGTCATCTTTGTGGTTGTCATCAAGGCTTCATAGAAGGGTTAGTGAAAATTCTATGATGGCATATCCTAGGATCTATTCCAGTTAATTCAAGGTATGACAAAGTAAAGGATTTTGACCATTTTTTTACCATGTTTAGTAGTCTTTCTTTTTGCTGAGGAGTGAGCTTAGCATTAATGATTACTGATTTTCCATTCTTGAGAAATGCATACTCCATATTGGTGGGCAACAATTTTAATTCAAGGGGCTCTTGCTTAAACTTGTTAGGGATTTCCAACTTCCCCCAGTTGATATCTTTGGTGTTAGTACCTAGAAGTTGGCGATGGACTTGCTCTAATTCATCTATGCTATCAATATAGGCACAAGTCAAGCTCTTAGTTGGTTTCATGCATAAGGTTGAATTGCTTTCTAGGTCAATTGTTAGCCACTGGATGTCTTCTAGTCTTGTGGTTGCTACATATAGGCATCTTTGTATATTAGATATTTGTGCACACTGGTTGCATGCAGGAAATGTTGAGCATTGTACAAACTAGGACTTCTACATGCAGTTGCACCTTGTGTCACTATATGTGATGCATGAAACTTTCTTTTTCTCGATTTTCCTAAATGCATTTTCTTTTGATATCTCTAGGGAAAGATCACGTATTCCTAGGCACACATCAATCGTACTTAGCCATGCTCTTCCCATTATGATTGGGAAGTCCCCCTTGCAGTTGTTGACGTGGATCACTAGGAAATCGGCTGGATACAACCACCCAAAAATAGTGGTGACAATGTCCTCCACTAGTCCCAATGGAATTATAATGGATTGGTCGGCTAACTCTAAATGAATGTTACTCTTCTTTAGCAGAGGAATGTTCTCAGCTTTATACATTTCTTGGGAGATTAAATTAACACCAGAATCTGAATCCAAAAGAGCTTTACAAGGCCCATTTCTAGTGATTTGCAAATAAATAAGAGGACTTCCAGGATTAGAGAATTTTCTAGGAAGATGGCTAGCTTTAATCTAATTAGTGATGGTGTGAGTTAACATGATAGTGTGCGTTGAGTGTGATTTTTGATTTAAAGGAAGCTCCAAAGATTCAAACGATGATGAGGCATTTGGATAATTAGCCGCTTGTGGTTGTGAGGACTTGGTTGGATTGTTGGTACTAAAGAAAGGTCTCTTATTTACATGGTTGTCTGAACCAACAGTAGGTTGAAGATTGACAACCCTTGTAGTGTTACGTTGCTGTGGCTGGGCAAAAAGATCATCTTGCATAATTGGAGTAGGTGGTAATGGAGCTGAGGGTGGAAGAGATGCAAATAGATGAGAAGGATAGTATGTATTCTGAGCATCATCCCTAGAAGAAGAAGAAGTTCTATAGTACTCAGGAGTCTGGTAGTAAGGTTAAGAGCATCGCGACTAGTAGAGTTATGTGGAGAGATTGGCTATTGAATGTAATACCTGTATGGGTAAGGTTGATGGTAAGGGTACTGTTGACATGGTAGTGACATTCCCCATGACTGTGAATGTTGCCACTATTGATATTGTTCATTCAGTTATGGTGGAGCTCCACTTGGATAATATGTCAAGGGTTGGTGGAACTACCTTGGGTTACCTTAAGGATAAGGTAACCTTTTGGGTGTTTGTCATCTATTTAATCATGGGTTTACTGCATGCACCTCAGACTCTTGTAGATGTGACACTACTAGGCAACATCCCTTAGGATGGTCATATTGGAAAATCTCACATCTGCCATCATTATTTGTGTCTGAATCCACAACCTGTTTAGTGATGGCAACCTTGCATTCACCCTTGTTATGTGCATACTTAGTTTCTTTCTTTTTCCTTCTCTCTCAGTCACTACTTTGTTCTCTAGACTCCTGTACTACTTTTAGGACAATTTGAAAATTTTCATCTAAGAAGTTCCACATTTGATCCACATTTGCCGATACTTCTGATGCAAAGTTTTGAATGGGCAAAGTNGACACTGATCAAAGAAGCAGAAAGCTGGTACTGGTCCTTAGAACTAGAATCCATTCATCAATGGAGTACCATGTTGGAGCTATTCAATGATAAGTATCAAACGTACTTCCAAGTGTGCAACCTACGTAAGAAAATCCAAAGGATAGAAACAAGGAGGACACAAACCCTTGGATGTTGCCATGGGCTAATATTATTCATTATTACATCATTGCCCTAGCTATGGTTACTCACAAAAGGAACAACTACGCCATCTCGTAGATGGGCTTNCCTTGGGCATAAGTCCCAAGGGTTCTTTGTGTTTTGTACTGAAGCCCATCTACGAGATGGCGTAGTTGTTCCTTTTGTGAGTAACCATAGCTAGGGCAATGATGTAATAATGAATAATATTAGCCCATGGCAACATCCAAGGGTTTGTGTCCTCCTTGTTTCTATCCTTTGGATTTTCTTACGTAGGTTGCACACTTGGAAGTACGTTTGATACTTATCATTGAATAGCTCCAACATGGTACTCCATTGATGAATGGATTCTAGTTCTAAGGACCAGTACCAACTTTTTGCTTCCTTGATCAGTGTCCATGCAAACAACTTTAGCTTTTGCCACTTATTTTTTATATTTTGTAATGCACATGGGTCATGGAATGCTTGTAAATGGTTTTGAGGATCAACATTGTATCCCCCTTCAAATCGTGGGATGTTATTCATGTGTAGTCTTTTGATCCTACTATCTTTCTAGTGCCTTGTTAGAATCTTAATAGCCTCTACTATATTTAACATACTTTAGGTGGCGAGTAGGGGTTCATCGTGATCATGCCGCCTATGGTGTCTATGATGCCTATGCTGTTCCCTACTCTCCTTTCTTTTGTGATATGTATCTTTGGAATGCCCTCACCCCCTTTCTCTACTATTTTGTTGATGATTTCTATTTTTCCTACCATTGTCCTCATGTTCTTGCCCCCTGTGACTATGTTTAGATCCTAAAGGAGAGGGGGAAGAGGATGATGAAGGTGAAGAGGAAGGAGGATTGGCACCATGTTAGTGCCAACCACCTTCTCTTCGATGGTCATGGCCTTGATCGTGGTTAAGATTGTGATGTTTGTCATTGTCATGCGTTCATGTTCCTTTTTCAGACCCTTTGTGTCCATTGGTATTAGAGCTTGGGTTATGAATAGTTGAATGAAGATTCTAATACCCAACTCCTTGACTGAAGTTAAAGAGAGGAACATTAGTTTGTGGAAAACCTCCCTAGGAAGTTCACCATCGTCATTTTTACTTAGGACATACGGAACATCCTAAGACCACTTTCCCTTCATGAATTCATAATATCTCTCTTGTTGTAGATCCCTCTAGCATTATGCCTATGTGGGTCGATAATCTCTTGAATCTTGTTCATGCATAATGTACTCTGATTGTAAGTGCAGCATACCAATTCATGTGAGAGCACGAAAAAGCATGCTTGAGATTAAGCAATCGGGAGGTAACACTATGTTACCTTCTAAATCACGCCATCATAGTTGTTCATCTTAGTGGAGGATAAAGGTAAATTCTGGTACATACTCATTAGGATGGACGTATACCATGCGAAACTATTGGGGCACTGGCCAACCATCTTATGTAGCCCACCTCTAATTTTTCATGGTATTGGACCTAGTCGGTGAAGCACTCTCATGAGAAGAAGGAGACATGATTGATTACTTAGTGTGCAGTAATCTTTTCTAATGATTGTAGGGTAATTAACCTTAAGGGTTTGTTCCAATGATGGAAGGATTTCCTAAGTTCTAATCAACACACAAACAACAAAATCCTTGGCAACGGTGCTAATGATGAGTGGCAAGGTATCCCTACGTCCAACCATATGAATATGAGCATTCATGTGTGATTTGGTCAAACTTCAAGGATTAAGTGCTTATACACCTACACAGAACAAGGATGAGTTATGCAGTCATTGTCTTCCCAAGGCTACTTGTAAGGCATAGTTGTATGGTTAAGTAAACTTGAGGTATATGATTTTTATTATTTTATGTTTTATATTCTTGATTCTTATGAGACATATATGAAGTAACTTAATGACTAATTTGATTTAACTAATTAACTATTCTCTAACTAGTCCTAACACTAGCATTCTTTCCCACTCTCCGGACACATCCTGAATCAGTGTAACACTACAGCGATTACCAAACACTAGTTATTACTGGGTTACCAAGTGTTCCATATATGCTCAAAGTGGTCATACTGAGTGTGCTAATTTGTTGATAATTAATAATTCTATAGAAACAACATTGATTAACTAATGAGAGCATCAATTAAAAGTAAATAACATTAAATGCAATAATTAAGCTATTCTGAATGCTACAAGGTTTATCACAAAGTTCATCTTTATTTCTGGACATAAGGTGTGCTCATGTACACAATGCTCGAATAAAGATCCGTTCACTCTATGACTCCTACTGTGGGCACTTAGAAATAATTCTAACTTTGGAGGAGAAAAACTAGAAGAGTTTGGCTAAAGGACCAAAAGAAAACTCCTAAAACCAAGCACCCCTGTCTCTTATTTATAGTTAATAAGACAAGCCCCGACATCATGTGTCTGATGTAAGAGATGCAGATTCGATATTGTGTACCTGATATCGAGGGCCCGATATTGGGGGGTCCCTTATTTGGTGACTCATCAAGCATTAATCCTAGGTGAAAGGACTTGAGACGTAATGAGCAACGTTAATGCTCTACCATATAAATCTAGCAAGTGTATATTAGATTTAATTGAATTTTGTAGAAGGGTTTCTTATATTGAATTGAATACATTAAGAATAAGGTTGTTGTGCCAACCATAGCTTGTATATTGTTTCTTTATAATACATTTCAATTCATATTAGATTCATCATTAAATAGATGGAAAAATTATTTTTAAGAATTATAAAATGAAGAATTTCTAAGAGAAGACATCTAAGAAGAAAAATTAAATTTTGGGTTGGTTAATGATTTTTCCTTATTTGAGGTGAAAATAACCTTATCTAAGATGAAAATTTCTAAAAACTGCTAAAATCTTGGAACGTATTGGAAGATACATGAATTTTATGATTGACACAATTATTTAAAATTTTTTTAAAGATGTAGAAATGTCTAAAATTTAGAGAAAACCTATTGTTGTTTCTATTCACAAAATTAAATGAGATATGTAAGATTATATAAACTATAGAGGGATTAAACTAATGAGCCATACTATGAAGCTTTGGAAGAAGCTTATGGAGCAATATCTTAGACTTGAATCAACAATATTAAAAAATAAACTTGGATCTATGTGAGGAAAATATATCATAGTGGATATTTTTTTGATATGATAATTAATGGAAAAATTTAGAAAAAATAGATAAAATCTCCATATGATTTTCTTTGTCTTGGAAAAAGCATATGATAGAATAGTTAGAGATATTATTTGGTGAGCCTTACAGAGGAAGAACATCCCTAATAAATATAAGTGATTTAAGATGTATTTTGGAGCTATCACTAACATTAGAGTAACTTATGGTATCACATATACCAGAAAAATGAAAAAAACATATGGCATCACATCTAATTTTCTAGTCATAGTAATTCTACATCAAGAATTGTAGATAGTTTGTACTTATTTACCATTGTTATGGATGGATGAATTAACAAAGGAAATACATAATGAAATTTCTTGGTGTAAGCTATTTCCAATTGATATTATATTGGTGGATATAGCTTGAGAAAATATTGCTTCTAAATTTGTAGGCCAAAAAATTTCCTCACTAAAAATAGTTCTTCTACCTAGGATTAATGCTACAATCAAATAATGAAATTGATTAAGATGAGAAAGAAAATTAAGGAAAGATGATCAAAATGGAGATAGGCTAGTAGTTTTCTAGGAAACTATATATATGTGAATTGGCCTTGAGGATCTTCTAAGATTTCATTCTTTCTTTGAAGCTCGACTATTGGATGAGGTAATAACTTTGATGAAAATAAAATTACTTTTGCATCCTCTCTTCCTATGCTTCTTTTCCATTTTCTTTACACCCTTTCAGTTTAATTTGTTCTTGCAATGTTTGTTTAGATTGTTTTTGAAACATAAATCTTTGGCATTAGTAACAGCTCAAAATATTCTAGATAAACATTAAAAGAACAAATTAGACAAAGAGGATTCAAGGAAAATGGAAAAGGGGTAGAAAAAGAGAGAATGTAAAAGTAATTTGGCTTTCATCAAACTTATTACCTCATCTAACAAGACTTCAAAGAGACAACAAAAACTTAGAAGATCCTCATAATCAATTCACACATACACACACACACACTTCAAAGAGACAACAAAAACTTAGAAGATCCTCACGTGCGCACACACACACACACACACAAAAGCTATTGAGGAATTGAATTATTTTTTTAACATGTCCATCAACATCATTGAGGACATCATACAAAAAGTTAAGTTGTTAAAATATTATGTGAAATCATTTAATCATAATAAAATTACTAGATGAACTAATATAAATTCCTATAACTAAAGTAATATCATTAATGCATCAAATTAGAGTCCAAAAGAAACAAAATTATTGATATTTCAAATACGCTGATGTAGGAAAATATTACATAATTATTGTAACAAACTTTCTAGAGATGTAGAGTTAGAATTAGAATTAGAATTAGAAAGAATAGAGATAATAGTGTAAACTTGAGATGCTTAATTTTTTGAATTAGCAATATGTTTTTCCTATGCAATTCTATTATGATGATGTTTGAAATTATAAATTTTTTGATATCTCTATAAAGAGAATGAAGGATGAATCTTCAAAGGGTCAATGCTTTAGACTCTAGATGATGTAAGAAATGTTATCCAAAGTTATTCCTTGAGATTTATGAATAGTCATGATCTATGTTAATCACAATTAGAATTGACATGATGTCTCTCAAAGCATGGGTATAATTGCCACATGATGTGGATTATAGTTGTTCAATGGATATCCAATGTAGGAGTTAAAATCAACAACAACATAAGATGACAATGTAGGTGGTTATTTCCTAGGATGATAGATAACATTGTAAAATGTGCCAAGTGCAACATTCACCAATCCCATTTCTGGTCAAAGGTTAATTATGAGCATCACCCATGAATCTTCACATATAAGTAAAGATCGCTCAATATCATCTCTATAATCATCCAATATTCTAACTCCATGGAAATATTTATCTACAATACACATAACAATGAGTCTGTACATTTTCAACAACTTTTTATTATGTAATTCCATTTTTTCTTTTGTATCATAAAAATGTATTGAGCATTCAAAACCATCTAATTCATAAAAGTTAATGGAAGATTCATTAAAACACCCAAACATCGATACTATTTGTTAAGGCTTTTTTCCTTCCTCACATGCATTAAATATTTTCTAAAACTTTGTTATTTTGGATTATTTCCAAAATGATGATACATTGCATTTAACATAATAAATGTATCAAAGGATTATTAAACTCATGCAATATCTGGATTTGTGGATGCATAGGGCATGATATCAAATACAGAAGGAAGCTAACCTAGGTCTCCTATAAGTATAATTGATCTTCCTTCAAAAGATTTATCATAATGCTCTTAAAGCATTTCTCTTAATCTTTTATCAATGCTTTATAATTATCTTTCACCCATAAATCTTATTTAATCAAAGATTATATATCTCACATTGAAAGGTTAATGTTATATACTTATTTTAGCAAAGGTAGAAAGTTCATTGTATGTATTTATTCCAAGGCTCAAACAAGAATAAATGGTAGTGATATTAATGTCATATGTATAAACTGCTATGGATTCCATGACAAGCAAAGCATTATGTTTATCATGATAATACTTTATGAAAACATTGCAAATTGTACTTATCAAAATAGACTTTCTTGTACTAGCTATTCCTTGGATACTCATTCATAAAGGAATAAGAACCTCTTATGTGGAATGTGAATATAACATGTGGTCTATAATTTTGCTGTAGCATTTCATCTACTTAGCATCCAACTTATTAGAATCATAGGCATTATAGTCATAGTTTGAGATAATCATGGTTCAAGATGATTTATTATTGGCAACAAAGACTATGAACTTTGTAATATACTCTTCCAAATACTAGAATGTCTAGTAATACATCCTATTAATATATCATAAACTAAGTATCTTTAATTCTATTATCTAGATATGACCTATTGATAATAGATGATAATTAGGTATTTCAAAGTTATACTCTTCATGATTTTACACATACGAAGTTACCTCTATGAACTGTTATTCTTCTTCTAATACTTGCTAGAAATCTTCTTCAATATTATTCTCTAATCTTTCATACAAATGTTGAACAAAGAGCCACTTGTTTTCAATATCCTCATCATTACAATCAAGATTACACTTCACATATCTAAATGAAAAATATAATAACAACATAGCCTAACAGTATTCAATTCATATTTTCTCTTTTTTCTTTGGAGAAATAAGAAATCTAGGATAATATCTCACAAAAACTTTTGGTTCTAGGTGATGTAAATTCTAAGTAGGATTCTTCTTATTCTTCATGTTGCAATTTTAATCTCTAAAAGATTGTACCATTAATACTTCCTCCATGGGAAATAGTCATTTTTTATAAACATTAATAACTATTGTGTAGTTTTTTCCTTCATTTGTTTTCTCTATATTAATAAAATTTTTTTTTTACACCTCCCTTGAAACATTCATGGTGTAGAAAACATGACTGCACTCCACCAACGGAAGTTCATACAACATGTAATAGATCTCCATAGCAACTATGTCTCTATTTATGGCAACATCCATTATGATCCTTCTGTAGAGAGATAAATCATCCTCATGATAGATAAAGCATCCAACATAAGCCTGCTATAAAAAAATTATGATTTTTGAGATTTTGTTATATATTTTATGACAACATAACAAGTTGAAAATATGCATTTGCACTTTATGTCTAAAGCAACATCTTCTTATGAATATTAAGCCTTGACTTATTTTTTCTAGGAACATAAGGAGTGTTATTATTTTTTCTACATCTTTGTAAAGGATTGATTATTAAGATAATGACCAAGGAACATTATACTTAGAAAGATAAGAAAGAAAAAGATTAATCTCTAAACAATTTTTATATAAAGATATAATAACGTTTCATTGCTAATAGAAAATAATAAAATATAGAGGAAATGATAAGGAAACAATACATAAATAAGAATTAGATATAAATTTAATACCTGCAAACTTATTTTTCATTACATTTTCTTAAGCATGCAGCTAGTTTGCATACAACATGTTGTTGAATAACATTAAGTAAATTAACATAATCAATTTATAGATTCATACCTTCTAGTTGTTGAGTAGTTAATTCACATGGATGACATGACACATTTATCCATAAAGCTTAAAAAGAAAAACTTCTTGCATCTTTATAGCAATATTATCAAAAAGTTTCTATAAGTAAATAGAGAATAAATCAAAAGTTAGGTTGGCTAGTTGTCCATTTGCTATAAATCTTGAATTTCATGCATTTTATATGAAATCAATAAAATCCTTGGCCTTACACATCACATTAGAATTATTTTTGTGTATTTTATCTATATTTGGAGCTTGCTGTATTCATAGGAAACCATGAAGATGTGGAGATCTGCAATGCTACCACTCATATTATGTCCAATAGTTAACAACATGGAATTTCTTCATCAAAACTATATTTAGAAAGGAAATGTGATGATGGTATAGGAATTCTACCACTATATGTAGATTTTTTATGATGTTATTATGCCTTCTTCATTTTAATTTTAATGAGTTCTTAGGTGTTTCATATTTCATCATATTATGTATCTCAGGCCAATAAAATTCTATAACATTCAAAGTAAGAAAAAAGTATGTGTTTCTAATTAATTGTCCATGTTACATTGCTCTGCTTGAAATTNCATATTTGTGGCAACATTTGGTTAAGTAGTTAGCTAAAATTTTGTAGGTTTCTTCCATGAAAGTTAGAATTTTCCCATGAAGTGCTTGTATCATGAATTGAATAGATTATATGAAGTTTCATTCAAGTGCTTATTGTGCCTAGATACGCTTACATGATGGAGATGAAACTAAGATTTATTCTATTGATTGTAGCACTTAACTTAGCACATTAATTTACTTTCTTGTAATTTACTTTAATTGTTTCTTTACTTTTCATGTAATTAAATAAATGTTTTCTTTCATTGCACTTAGTAAATTCACATAAGTATGACTGATTTTGAGCATAAATATACTAACACTTGGTAATCCCAATGATAAATCACTTGGTATGCACAAAAGTAAAATACTTTATAACCTAGCAACATTAGCACATGTTCAGGATGTATATAGAAAGTTGAGAATGGATACTCTATGCTTAGGCTAGATTAAATTTGTTTTTTACATGCAGGATAATTATGTTTTTATTTTTAAAATATTAATGATGATAAAACCCATTCATATGCCTTAGTTACACTTAACCATACAACTTAAGATCATGCAAGTGTTATTGGGAAGATAATGATTAGCATCATACCATTTGGCTATCAAAGATATCGAACTAGTCTTCATCCATGAAGTTCGACTAGATCATGTGTGAACACTTGTGATTCGTATTGTTGGGTGAAGGATTAATCTATTGCTCATCATTGGAATCATTGTTAGGGATGGTGCTAGTGTTTTAAATAGTTGGGATTATTCAAAGATCAATGCTAGAATCCATATCATCTAAAAATAATAACATTTTATTCTAAGGAACACTTATAACTTGAAAGATATATTCTTCTTGTAGGATATATTTCCAACCTATGGATGATTCAACAAGAACATGTGACAAAACTATAAAGAGTCCAAATGAGATGCCACAAAGAACATGTCTACAACCATCCAAATTCGTACTATTTGGATTTCATATTTATTATTCACGAAGATGAACCACTACAATGGAGAGACTTAGAGGATAACATCATGTTACCATTTACTTGATCAATGTCATTAATGATTATGGTAGCATTGAGGAAACTATTGCTTGAAGTAGCAAGTCTAGACTACAAAATAGCTAAGCAAATCTTTTGGGATTACCAATCCATAGAGGTTCAACTTTGCAAAGAGAGATTCATGAAGGGTCACTATGAGTCTTTTAAAGGAAAGGAAGCTCCTATTCACTTAACATCAAAATCAAAAAAAGAGGATGCTAATTACCAATTTGACAGATCTTAATGTCAAAATCCTCCATCCCTCTATAGAGATGAAATAAATCATCCATGGCTACATTCATTCTTGGAAAGGAATCAAGATAATGGGAGAATATGACCTAGAACATGAGGGACCTCAAGGCCAAGGTCTTTTAGTAGACAACTAAGAAAACATAAAAGGGGTTATAGAATAAAAGAAAGCCATCATAACTCTCCTAGCTCTTCACCCTCATCCTTTTCATCCTCATCATTAAGATCTAACAAGGGTGAATGTGATTTAGATAGGAGGAGAAATGATTGTTGACAAGGTGAAGATGACAAAAGAGGTTGTCCCAAAGATGTTCATGGAGATAGTAGACATAAAATAATCATCATCATGAGTAAAGGTACAGTAATCAACACTAATAAAGACATGCTTATGATAGGGACCATGAGGATCACAATGACTATGATGAACCATGACTTGTCATAAGAAGCATGTTAAGTGTTTGAGAGGTAGTTTACATCCATACCAAGCATTAGAAGGACATTTGAATCAAATGGTTAAATATAAACAATATCATTAAATTTGAGGAAGGCTACAACAGAGATCCATAACATTACTTGCAAGTCTTTCATGATGCCTATGCCTTGTAGAACATTGAGAAAAAAATGATAGAAGATGAAACTTTTTCCATGGATATTTATTAAAGAAGTAGAGAGTTAGTATTGGTTCTTGAAGTTGGAATTTATTAGAAGATGAAGTTTAACATTGGATTTGTTAAATGAAAAATATGAAATGTACTCCAGGGTATTCAAGTTAAGGAAAAAGATCCAAGGATGGAAGTAAGGGAATCACGAATCCCTTAATGCAACTCTAGGTAGGCAATGCTTCCTTCTTTATAGATGTCTAGGTCAAAACTTATCTCAAAGGGAATAGTTACGCCATATCATAGATGGACTTAGGAATCAAATGAGAGAAACTCTTAGGATCTATGCCTAAGGGAGATTATTAGAGATGAGAGTCCATCAGATTCAAAGGTTCATTAATTAAGTGTTAAAAAAGAAGAAGAACTAAAACAAAGAGAGAGTACAAAAGAGTATAACAAGGATCCCTTAATTCACAAAAATGAGATATGTGTTTGTGAACATGATGAAGGACAACCATTGGAAGAGTTAGTGGAGAGAAAGACCTTATATATTTAAAAATTAATTGTTAAAATTTTAGCAAAGATTAATAAGATGTGGGACTCCATTGACAAAATGTTCCAAATAACACTTATGATCATGGAGGAAAAGGGAGAGTAAGAAAGAGCCATGGAAGAAAGAAAAATATGTAGGAAAGAACTATTATTAGCACAAAGATAAATTAGATATGGTTGAGAACATTTCAAAATCTAAATCCAATGATGATGGTTATGACATTTATTAATATGAATATCTAAAGGATTATGGCCTAGTTATATTACATCTTTAGAAGTTTTTGGGTTATGCACTAAGTTCAAAGTTCATCAAAAGATAAATAGTAGGGGGGTTGTCTTATCCTCATGGCAACTATATGCATCCCTATCACTAGTAATTGTATTATCCATGTGGGGCTTGATCTTAATTTTAAGAGTAGTACCAATAGCTACAAACCCCACAGTCATGGAGGCTGCCATCACTAAAGTAGAAATATCTTTATAGTTATTATGTCCAATAATCTATATCTGCCAGTGGCTCTAAAACATATACCTGTGCTTATCATTATTAACCTTAGGCGTACTATAGGGCTACTTACAAGCCAGGAAAAATTTAGTGCTGGATACCTTTAATCTTTATCTTTGTTTCTTTCATTGTAGAAATTTTCACCTCATCTATGGTTGACCTGAGAGTTTTATTCCATGGAGAAAAGATTTAAACTTAAAGGATCATCAAGACATAAAACCAATAATTAGATCTAGATTCAACTAAGAACACCACACTTATAGCTATCACCCATAAGTAAAATCAACAATATTCACCTTAACTTCTAACATTAAGTTAAAATATGGATATAATCAATAAAGTAAATTGAATTTAAATATATTTATGAGAAATAAGAAAGATTACAAAGAAGATGTCACCTAATTTGTGACCTTGCTCTATTGTCTTTGTATTGCAATGACTTCACAATCTTAAAACATTATTGGTTGTTAATTGCCACAAAGCATCAACACTCTTCCTTCATAATTTTGTGCACAAAAAAAAA
>MNCI01011109.1:151549-171605 GCA_015680685.1 Gnetum montanum | reverse complement strand
CGAAAGAAGTTGGCTGAAAAACTAGATGTCACAAATTCTAAACTTGCGGTGGTGAAAGAAAGCTACCAAGGACAAAAAGATGTTGCAACTGACTTGGCTCGACAGCTAACAGAGCTTCACGAATACAAAGACAAAGCCAGAGCCTATGAAGAGGAACGACGGGTGTTCGCAGCATGGTATGTCAAGGCTAATCAGATGTTTCTGCATCTACCCTGTCCATGGGAAGTGCTGACTCCATCAAACATCAGAGCATCAACATGGACGGCATAGGACCCTCAAACTGAAGAGGAGAAGCTCCAGGCTATTCTTCAATGTCGTCAACCTTCAAAGCTTGGAGCATGTGACAAAGGAAAAGCACCCATGGAGGAGCCACCGCCACTAGGAACTACATGAGTTCCACATTTTTGTAGTTGTAGTATTTTTTCTCTGTGTTGTGTCTTCCTACATTGCGGCATTAGTCCATTTCTTTTTCCAGTTAATAATCCCATACCTATCCACTGTGTAATCATTGAAGCTTGTTCTCCTTGTAACTCAAGGATGAGTTTTATTCATTTGTGGGGCTATAATGAGACGTGATTCGCATAGGCCGCGATATGGCATCCCCCCGTGATATCGCGTACGTGATATCGCATCTTCCCTACGATATCACGTACGCGATATCGCAAGCCGCTGCCATATCTATAAATAAGACGTGGCTCTCCCTTGTTCGGGATCCCAGTTTAGAAGTAGCGAAGCTCTGGTAGTTTGATCCCTCTAGAGTTAGATTTTTTCCCGTGTCTGCCCGCAGTGTGGTGAATGTAATTGTACGATGTCTTTATTCGAGTGTGCTGTACTTGGACATGCACATGATCGGCAATAAAGATCAAGATTACTTCATCTTTGTAGCATTCACTTAGTTTATTTTTTTGTTATTTATTTAATGTTATTTATTGCTTTCATAGTGTGGTGTGAGTACGACTTGACTACGAGCATCTACGGATGTGTACGGCTAGTTAAGGAATCAGTTGCTCATCGCGAATAGTCTCTCACCCTTAAACTCCTAGAAGCGGAATGAGTACGACTTGGTTACGAGCATTTAAGTGTGACTACTTGGTAGCCCAGTGGCGTATCTAGGACCTACGCTTGGTAACCCAATGGCATATTTGGGATCTGTGCTTTGTAATCCTAGTGGTATACCTTGGAGCTACGCTTGGTAGTCCCAGTGGTAGTCGTGCACGAAGTCCAAGATGTGTATGGTTGATCAAGGAATCGGTTGCTCATCGCACTTAGGCTAGATTATATTTTCTTACTCTTTTCCTCTTAGTTTAGTTTAGTTAAATATTATTTTCCACTACCTTCAGGAGTAGCGTTAAAATTAGGAACACATCATACACCTCATCTAGACTAAACCATACGTAACATATGCAAAACTAGTCTAGATGGGAAGACAGCGAACTGCGACCTAAGGCTAACTATCTAGGTGCCACAACTAGTCCATGTGCGGAGTTCGACTGGATCGCGCGTGCGACACTTGTTTCGTATGGTTGAGTGTAGGGGTACCTCGCCACTCATCAAAGGTCCAATCAGAACCATGGGTTGACTACAACGTAATCATTAACCATAGAGCCAAGATCCAAGGAGAGCCATGGACCACCAACAGATGTGTCATATGCCCAAGATGATTGATACATCTATAAAAGAACCATGAAGTGTATCATGTTCAACATGAACCCCACCAACCAAGATTCATTCAAGGATACCAACAATTAAGAGATTTGCCTATGCCTCACCATGGTACATCAACTACAAGAAACATTGGTAAAAATACTGATCCAGGTAACTGTTACCCATCTTATAATATTGTTAAAACATAATGGATTCAGGTTATTATTAAGTTCTTTTTAGAAGGTTAGTAATCATGACCTGAGTTGATTTGATCTCATTTGAAAATTAGTATCCTAAATACCTTACCCCTATAAACTTGGCAATACTCATATTACTTAGGATCTATGTATTGAAGGGATTCAACCTAGTCACAAGATTGTCTCATCCCTCCTCAACCAATAAGTTCATTGCTATGAGATTCATACAAAAACCAGTATCTAAGGGATCATGTTGTGATGTCTTGCCGATCCTTAATATCTAGAACATAATCTTGATGCAAGAGGATAAGATTATATCATACTCATCAAATCATAAGATAAAAGTATTATGTTTTTCATTTAAGGGTTGGAATATCATTTATAATTGTTTGAGTTATCTAGAAGTCATTATTTCATCCATGTCTCAACCTAGGAATATCAATCTTGCAAAATAAGCTATCTTGGTTCTTTAAAATCTTAGAAATTCAAATTAGTGTGTAGATCTTAAAACTATATCCAACTCATAGTATTCATTGAAATGATTTCAATGATACGAATTTCATTCCAATTAGACTTATAGATTGTGAGATATCAACATTTAAAGTTTTTCATAATGCATGTCCAAATAAAATAATAATAAAAGGTTTAAAAAAAAGAATGGAAGGTTGTAGGTTCAAACCCAAACCCTAAAAATGATATAAAAAAGTAATAATAATATTATATCAAATATATTTTAAAAAAATATTTTGAAGGTTGCGCTGGTCCATGAGGGCTACGTAGCCCTGCTTGAGGCCATGCCACCCATCATAGGGCCATGTAGCTTTGTATGGTCTAGGCACTTGGCTTGTCTAGGCATTGATATTATCAAGGTAGGCTTCCCTATTGCCTTCCCTAACAACGTCGAATCTATGGAGCTTGTTGCAAAAGAGGTAGGCCGATGCATTGATAACAGTGGTTATGTTCCTGTCATCTGTGGGCTGGCCCGTTGCAACAAGGCTGCTATTAACACTGCATCGAATGCCATTTGTCACGCAGTGTAGCCACACAACCACATTCATCTCCACCAATGACATTCACCACCAGCAGCACAAGCTCTGCAAATCCTGTGATGACGTCAATCGCATTGCTCGAGACATGGTCACCTATGTCGGCATCCTCGGCTGTCTTCACGTCGAGGATGCTAGTAGACACCAGTACCAAGGAAGTTAAGAGTGCACTGTGCTGGGATGGGGCCTTGTGCTAAAGTAGCTTGACCACATGCATAGTACATGCATTGTTGCATTTTGGACCAGCCTCGAACTCGTCGGCATTGTCGGTGTATGGCAGGTCCCCGATACACAGGCAGCAATGGAGGACGTCTTGGAAGGTTATGTGTTTAAACTCAATGCCACTACAGCACAAAGTGATAACTGAGGTAGTTATTTGGATGGTCGACCGCTTATCACCGTACACACCACTTGCTTGCCATCGCCGCTCGCCTATTACTGTCCACGCCGCTCCTTATTGTCACTGCCACTATTGCTTGCACCGCTGATGTTGCCCTCACCTTCGTCCTCACCAAAAAAACCTCCAAAATTTTTGATAAATTTAAGGTGTCTAGGAGCACTATAGAATCCTGCCTTCAATAGAGCTCTGTGAACACTATGGAGATGGTGGAATCCTGCCTCCCCTACAGCTCCACAGACACTGTGGAATCTTGCCTCTCATGGAGCTCCACAGGTACTATGGAAACCATAGAATCCCACCTCTCACGAAGCTTTACGGACACCGTAGAATCCCATCTGCAGCTATAAATTTTAAATCAATTAACATGAACAGAAAATTTAAAAATATCAACAAAATAGGCAGTAAAATTTGCAAGATAAGAATTCCATAATTAAGTACATTGTTTTTGGAGTAGTATTGGGATGGGTGACCTTTCTGGAAGTTTCATTTTCCATGCTTAAGGTTTTCAACTCTAGCAGCCATAATGTTTTATTCCAAAAGTATTTTTCAGTAAATAAAGAGTTGTTTTCTATAGATTTAAATCTCTTGGACACATTGGTGAAATGAGATCTATTCCATGAAGCTTTGAAAATTATTTTTTACTCGCCCAACATAGTGCCTCAAGACCCTCAAAAACTCAATTTTAGCATAAATTGGACATACAAGGTTCATTTCTAACATATGAATAGCCATTTGCAACATTTTTCACCGAACTCAATAGTGAGGTCAAATTTATTATCTAGGTACTTGATAATTTGATGATATCATAAATTCTACCGTAAAAGATCACAACTTAGTCTAATTAATCATGCATAATAATTTAATTATCGAGACTTACAAATTGAACCTTTTGAGCCTTAAGATTAAGCATTTAACCTTGTAGATAGCCTTAAGATCATTGAACCTCTAGTTTGTCATTAGTTACACTGCTGGAGTTAGTGTTCTAAAGGGGTTAGAAAAAAAGGCCACTAAAGAGTCTAGGTAATGTAGCTAGTCGTTACCAACAAGATTAGTTGGAGAATTAGTTAATGAACAAAAATGGTCAAGAACATGTATATCAATTTGTCTTGTAACCAAATCATACGATAGAACAACATGGAGAGTCATAGTTTCTTTCTGACAATGTGTATGATATTTATAAAGAGAAATGGCTTAGAAGAGAATCCAAGAATGAGAATGAAAGTTACAACATACAACGTGCTTGGAAGATCCTTAGACAGTGATAAACAACATTTTCTATGTCCACCATGGGCCTTGGATTGGCATGAATATAGATATCCATGCATCTTAGTAGAGTTACAAGGTTTGGATGTTGATGTTTTGTGCCTACAAGAAGTCTTACCATGGGAATTCCTATGCCAATCCCAACTAGACTTGAAAAAGATGGGATACAGAGGTATTTACAAGCAAAAAGGTTCTTATGGAAGCTCTTCTTTCAAACCATATAGATTAGCCTAGTGCAGAAATCATGACATGGATGGTTGCATAATCTTTTATAAAGAAGCAAAATTTGAAGTAGTACGAAGATTTGAATGGAGTTTAGAAGATATGATTTTTGAAATCCTAGAACTTCAAATCATGGAAAAGAAAGAATAGTCAAGATTTTAGAAAATTCACATAGCCTTGGAATTGATACTAAAAATACATTTATCAAGAAGATGTGTATGTGTAGTTAACACATATTTAATTGCCAAATTAACATGTTCAAATATTAGACTATGTCAAGGAACATACTTGATTAAGCAAACAGAGGAAAGTTTGAAGAATAAGTTATTCCTAAGATATACTAATCCAGTTCCATTTATTCTTTGTGGAGACTTCAATGCAAAAGTTGGAAGTAGTGTTTATTAATTCTTAAAATATAAATGTGGAAAGGAATCCTTGGAAGGCGAACTTAATTTGAAGAAGATGTTTTCATCAATTCAACATGCAATTCCATTGGCTAGTGCATATTCTACTTTGAATTTTCAATAGATAAATTAGATGCCATAATTTAGGAATAGATGATGTTGATGGATAGTACTCATCAAGAACCATATTTTAGTAATTACTTTGCCATGATTAATGAAGATGGATTAACAACATTCTTCATTGAGGCCTTGGATTATATTTGGTACAATGTTTGATTCTTCCAAGTTATCAAGTTACTAGAGTTAATTTCTAAAGAAAAAATTGAGAAGAATCAAGATCAATCTCTTCCATCCCGAACAAGACCATCTGATCATATACCACTTATGGTAGAATTACAACTACTTCCATTAATTTCTAAGGTTGATCAAGATCAGAGAGTATCTTAACCTTACTTTTATTTATGATTTTCATAATATTTTTATTATTTAATTTATATTTTAATTTAATAAGTAAAATATCTAAGGTAATAGAAGTTGGGAATAAAGGATTTGTCCTACCTTCACTTGGGTAACTAGATATGGGTTATTCTTTGTGTGACCTTGGTTAGGACTAGTGATTGGTGGTTGGTAGATTTTTATTTCAACTCTTATCATTATCTTAGAAAATCATGTAAGTATTAATAAAATAATATTAATACTTATATAAATGTTTTTCACATATGTCTTATTTGTAGAATAAGCAAGAAACAATTTCAAGTTTAAATGAAAAATCAAATTATTAGAGCTTAGAATCATAAAAGAAGCATTAAAGATAGAATACAATAGTGAACATGGACTCATTCAAGGATAAGAGAAACCTAAGGTGGATAGATTGTAATGTCCTTGTTCCCAAATGGTGTTGTTGTATAACAAAGATGGAGCCTCTTCATAAAAAGTGTTATTATTATTGTAACAAGACCTGAAGGGGAGTTGTAATTAAGACCCGAAAGGACATGTTGTAATAATGGACATGTCTCGTGAGGTGACATTTGAGGGCTTGACCTAAGGTATTTATACTTACTTATAAAGGTTGTATCAACATGGAGGTGCAAAGTTGGTAAAGGTGAGTAATGGATGTTGGGTGAAGTAGAATAGGAAGTGGACTAGCCATCCCTTCTGGATAGTGATAGGCCTAACCATGGTGGCAGTGTTGGATTGTCTCTAAGGGATAGATGCTGAAGGAAGAAAACCCTAAGAAACACTCTCAAAGCATGATCTAGATATACTATTCCATATCAATAAAGTATTCTTTCCTCTTTCTTACTACATTTTCCTTGTTATTTTCTTTATGCATAATGTCAAATGTTACATATATTTGACATTTGGTATATTATCTTCTCATGCATAATGCCAATATAATGTATATTTGACGTTTGCCATGACATCCAAGAAAGGGATATCATAGTAAATGTTGAGCTCATGAAAGAACAAAAGTAGAAGCTACTAAAGGTAGTAAATAATTGGATAATAATCTTTGCTTGATCATATGATGAAATAATAGATATTAATCCATGCATATGCCAACATCGGATCTACACAAACCCTATCATCAAGCCAAAAAAGCAACCACAAAGAAGGTTGAATCCCTAACTCAAAGAAGTGATCAAGAAGAAGGTAGAGAAACTCCTTAAGGTTGGTGATGAGTGGCGAGGTACCCCTACACTCAACCATATGAAACGAGCATAGCACACGCGATCCGATTGAACTCCGTAGATGGACTAGTTGTGGCACCCAAATAGTTATCCTTAGGTCACAGTTCACTGTCTTCCCACCTGGACTAGTGTTTATATTTGTCACGTATGGTTTAGTCTAGAGTGAGGTGTATGATGTGTTCCTAATTTTATGCTACTCCTAAAGGCAGTGGAAAATAAGATTAACTAAACTAAGCTAGGAGGAAAAGGTAAGGAAATCTAATCCAGCCTAAGTGCAACGAGCAACCGATTCCTTGATCAACCGTACACATCTTGGACCTCGTGCATGACTACCACTGGGATTACCAAGCGCAGATCCTAGGTACACCACTGGGCTACCAAGTAGTCACACTTAAATGCTTGTAATCAAGTCGTACTCGTACTGTGTTCTAGGAGTTTAAGGGTGAGAGAGAGAAAACAATAAATAACATTAAATAAATAAATAAACAAATAAATAACAAAGTGAATGCTATAATGATGAAGTAATCTCGATCTTTATTGCTAGTCATGTGCTTGCCCAAGTACGTCACACTTGAATAGAGACACTGTACAATTACATTGACCACACTGTGGGCAGACACGGAAAAAAATAATCTAACTCTGGAGGGATCAAACTGCTAGAGCTTCACTACTTCTAACTCCTATTTTTTGTACAAGGGAGAGCCGCGTCTTATTTATAGATATGACGGTGGACTGCGATATCGTGTACGTGATATTGTAGGGAAGACGCGATATCGCCGCCTATGCAAAATGCGTCTCATCAGTTGGATTCATCTATCCTGTTGTGGATAGTATGTGGATGAGGCCACCCATCATTGTGCCAAATAAAGAAGGGTAATGAATGATCTACATATATTTTTGACTATTGAATGTGGCAACATTCAAGGACTACTTCTCATTACCATTTGTATATCAAGTATTGGACACCATTGTAGGTCATAGGTATTATAACTTTTTTTTTGGCTACAATGGCTCAACCAAATGCTAATTTTAAAGTCTACAAGATCAACAATGAGTACCCAAAATAGTCATGAACTTAAAAAGGAGAGGACTTAGCAACATATTAAATACCTCAGCCTTAATATTTAACATACACAAAGCATTACATCAAGTAGAACAACCAGTCATAATCACTCCTAATAATTATAACTGAGTACTAAAAAGAAAATTGACAGATATTAATTAGATAAGAAAAAATGTTATGAAGCCATGACAGTGGAGCACCATGACACTATCACAATATAATAATCATGGTATACAATGGTGAAATAAATAAAATATTAGACATAAACCATAATGAGAAATTTGTGCAAGAAGTAATATCTTTAATACACTTCACCAAATGAAACATTTTATTTAGCTTACAAGAATTGAATATTCAATCCATTTACAAAAGCACTAAAATTTTTAATACTTAATGGCTTTGTAAAACTATTAGCAAGTTAATCTTTGGTGTTGATGTAAGTGGACAAGATGAACCCTTTGACAAAGCCATGTTGAATATAATGCATCACAATTTTGATGTGCTTGGTTCTCTTATGAAATACTAGATTTTTAATCAACTTGATTACACTTTGATTATCATAGTAAACTATTATTGATAATACAATATCCTCCTTGAGTTCTCTAAATAACTGATGCAGCCATTTCAATTTGGTAATCATGTTGACTGTAACCTTATATTCTAATTCTATAAAAGATAAAGAAACAATATTCTATTTTGTTGGCCACCATAAGATTGTATTTACATGGTGTTTGATCAGAAATCATGTAATCAAACATCATGAAAAAGTACCACCATTATAGTATGCATTTGTATAATCCTTTTTTGATAAATATAATAATACCTTGATACTCTCTATCTCTTCTAGTCTCCTAATTTCATCATTGTTGCTTAAGAGTTTGGTTCCACCATTGAGACATATGCATTCATCTTTGTTTCTTGCACATAACTACTTATTCATAGTATACGTCTTTCCATCATTCTTCATAGTTTTTTGAAGACATCATACGATGGTAGTAGTACCCTAAGAAAACTGAAATTTATTATTTCATTTGATAATCTTGCATTTTGAGCTTGTAATGTAGTTAGCAATATTAATACTTTCTAAATAAGTATGACCATAAGTTCACATTCTTTAAATCAAAGTGAATTTAATTAGTTTTGAAGGGCTACAAATTTTGATTCATTCTTAAATTAAAATGGTTCCTCTAGATTTTTCCAAATTTTATATATAGATAGTAAGTGGATGAGCCCATTTTTTATTATTCAGAAGAAAGAAGGAAAATAGAGGATTTACATAAATTATCAGTTATTGAGCATGGTCACATTTAAGGATCACTTTCCATTACCATTTGTGAATCAAATGTTAGATACCATTATAGGTCACAAGTATTACAACTTTTTGGATAGATATAATGACATAGCCACATCCTAATAGCCGTAAAAATTTAGGCTAGGACAAGATTCTTAAGTTCTTAGGGAATATTTGCATATGAAAATATGCCCTTTGGTCTTTGTAATGTGCATGTAATCTTCTAGCACCTTGTCCTTAGCATTTTTTAGTAGCAAATTGACAATGGTATTGAAATCTTCATGGGTGAATTCTCCACCTATGTATCTAATTTTGAGTAGGCACTGAATCATTTAGAGCAAGTGTTAAAATGATGCATTAAAAAAAATCTCAAGCTTAATTAGTAGAAAATAGTCTAGGAAGGCATTGTTCTTGGGCATATAATTTCAGAGAAGAGAATAGTGATGAATCTAGAAAAGATAAAGGTAATCTAAAAAATAATACTAAGGCCACAAACTATAAGAGATGTTAAATTATTCCTTGAACATAGATGCTACTATAGAAGATTTATTGATAATTTTTCTAAAATTGTAAAACCACTATAGAAGTTGATAAAGCAAGATATACTATTTGAGGAGAGCATGAAATACAACTATGCATTTAAACTTCTAAAGTAGAAAGTTTTAAAGACTCTAATTTATAATCTCTTGATTGGTCTAGGCCATTTTACATCATAATTGATACATTTAACTTTGTCGTAGGCATAGTGTTTATATAATTGGATAATTAGAAATGTTTATACTATATTTGTAATGATTGAAAATGTCAGTAGCTGGAACACTAAGGGGTTCACAGGTGCACAACCTAACCCTACCTCCGCATAAGGGCCTTGTTGGAAAATGGAGGTGGAGTGCCCTAGATGGTATTTTTGATCAAATAGGGACTTTGCCAATTGCAACTGAGGTATTGGGTGTAACTGGGGGTGGTGTGGTTAGCTAAAATGCAAATGCAAACAACACAAAATTGTGCTAAGTGTCAAAGCGGTGAGCGTAGCCACAAAATGGGGGTGAGCGTAGCTAAGGGTTTTGACTAAAATGAGGGTGTCAACCTACGGAGACTATCGCCTGAGCATAGTACAACATGAAAATGCATGAAAAATGTGAAAAAATACAAGAAAATGCTAGAAATGGGAGAGAGAAATGGAACAACACCCTAAATGAGGTTGAGCATAGTTAACTCCAAAAGGGTTTCAGAAGGTACATAGTGTACAACAGGAACTGTGGAAGCATAGTCACAGTCTCGATGGTGGCGGGCTATGAATTCTGGTACTCACCATGATGAATTGTGCCTACTAGGTTGGTCACCATTGTGTATGTTGTGGTGTTTTACAGGGCTGTAATGGGGCACTTATAGTGTAGGGGTGCAACGGGGCATCATGCAGTGCAAGTGTGCAACGAGGCACCATGTAGTGTAGGGATGCAATGGGGCACTGGTGTACCACGCTGTGTAGCTATGCCTCTCTGTCAATGTGGTGTTCTCTAGGTCTCGTTTGTTGACGGAGCTAAGTGCCAAGATGCTAAAATGCCAAATGCTAAATGAGAGTACAAACTACCAACCCCTAAAACATTAGGGACCCAGGGGTATTTATAGGGCTAGGGTTAGCCAAAAATGTAGATCAAGTGCCACATGGTGGGGTGGTAGGTGGGGCTATGCTTTGGGGTAGTTGGGAAGAGAGTAGCATTGACACTTAGAGAAATTCACTGAAGTTAATGTCCCCATGTAGGCTATGCTAGCTACACTCTAGAGTGTAGCACTAGGAGTTAGAAAATTTACCAATCTATTTCTTCCATTCCAAGCTAGCTTGACAGTTTTTGGATTGACACTTAGGCAAACTAGCCACTGAGGTGCTGGATATGCTATAGAGCATAGCAGGGGCAATGGGAGCGTATCACAACACTTAGAAAAATTCTACAAAACTGGTCATTTGTGTGTTGACTACATTGGCTATGCTTTAGAGTGTAGCAGCTACAGTGATGAGCATAGAAGCTACAATGTTGAGTGTAGCACAACACTTAGAAAAATTCTACAGAACTGGCCATTTTTGTTTTAACTATGCTAGCAACACTCTAGAGCATAGCAGCTACAGTGGTGAGCATAGCAGCTACAGTGTTGAGTGTAGCACAATACTTAGAAAAATTCTATAGAATTGGCCATTTGTGTGTTGACTATGCTAGCTACACTCTAGAGCATAGCAACTACAATGGTGAGTGTAATCCCAACACTTAGAAAAATTTGAAAAAAGTGTCATCATTCTGACACTTAGAAAAATTTGCAATCGAGAAGTAGTAGCCCAAAATTTTTGTGGCGTTTCATTGGCCCCTCTTTGTTGATGCTTGAAGGAGTTGCCTAATAGACATTGACAAAGAATCACAAAAACACCATAGTAGATGTGGCACCAACATTGCTCATCAGTACTAGATCAGATGTTATTCCACCATGTTCAAGAGTGGTATGGATAGGGGTATGCTAAGGGCAAGGGGTGTAGGTAATGTGTTAGGGATGATAGAGGGAGATGAAATGCAAAAAAGGTGTCATGATGTAAGATGTGGAGTCAACATGGTTTTTCGTGATCATGGCATGAAATTGCTTGCCCCTGAAATGTTGACCTCTTGTTGGAGTGCTCATGAGAGAGTCAAAGTTGATCCAAGGCTAGGCTGGTTGCAAAATTGCAACATTGTCAATTTTCTTGGGGATGTGCTTTTCCCCATTCTCCCTTTTTTTTGTTTTTTCATTTTTTACTTTTTGCTTTTTCTTCTTTGCTTTGTTGTGAGGTGAACCTTTGTTGGGTTTTGGTTACTATTGAATGCTAGCTGCAAGATGTGGACCATCAAATAGATGGGCTTTTCTTTGATGCAACCATGTCGTGTCTATAGGATAGATGTTTTCGCCTTGGGATGAGTTGCCTTATATTTGCTTGGGCCTTGATCAGCCAACAAAGTCTTTCCATGAGATGAGTTATGTTACGTTTGCCATGGGTTCTACAGTTGACGTTAGGATAATGCCATGTGCATCACAATGTGTATGCATCAGAGGGATGTGGAATCATGAGTATGCATGGGATGAGAGGTTATTGGGATGAAGGAGTTGATGTGCGTAGGCTGTAATTGGATGAGGGGGATGTACACTCTTAAGTGGCTTAACTAGTCTAATCATGCACATTAGAGCAATGTGGGAACTTGCTATTGCAATGAGATTGCATCTTTGCATGACTACCTTTGAAGCTTCATCCCGCAAACACAACTCCGAGAAGATAAGAAGATGACACAACATGAAATGAAAATCAAATGCTAGATGTGAAGATGCTACAAGTTTTGGGTGCAAATATGCTACAAATGTGTCAAATTCTATGCCAGTTGTAAGTGCTCAAGAAGCTAGTAAAAGTGCCAAGGCGACGATGCTATGAGTTCTCTGAAGACCGCACCGATGGCAGGTGCTCCAAAAGATCAATAGAATGATGGGAGGTAGTGACGTTGTGAGTGTGAAAACCTAGTTTAAGGCCCTAGCAGACTGTGGAGTGCTAGTTTATACTCCTAGCAGATTATTGTGTGCCAATTTAACATTGTAGCAGATGAGCTGTTGTGTCAGTTTAACATCATAGCCCAAGGATAATCTATGCCAGTTTATAGTCATAGTATATTTTTTGTGCTAGTTTTTTGTGTCATGGAGGATAAGTTCTTACCTTGCTTGTGTGAGGTGCAATGTTGCATGTGTATTCATGTTGTGTGCTTGCAAGATCCTACAAAAATGAACTAGAAAAATAACATCAAGTGGCACCTCTCACAAATATAGTTAAAATGCATAAATGAAAGAAAAGCAATGCAAATAGCGATAGTTTTAGGCTGTTCTGGGTAGTACGTTGCCAGCTTAAGGCCATGATGGGCTATAGGTTGCTAGTTTAAAGCCATTCTAGGTCATGGGCTAGTTTAAGGTCTTGTTGGGTAATGTGTGTGTGTGTGTGTGTGTTTTTTTTTTTTTTTTTTGCAATTTTAGTTTTATTATTTTTATGTGTTTTTGATGTTTTTCAATGGCAATGCGTAAGCTACGTGGATGAGTGCATAAACAAAGCAAAAATGCATGAACAAAAAGAAAGACATGATCTAAGTGAGCAAGCAAAATGTAAATGTGTAGACTAGTGAAATGCAAAACAAAAGTAAAAAATGCATGGCATGTGGAGGCAAGGGGTAGGTAGGTGCCTAGTGCATTTTTTGCCAAGGGAGTGCTTTGATTAGCCTACTGTTTCCTAATCTAGTTTGGATTAGGGGATGCACAAGGCCTAGGATCCTCTAGGAGGCTGTTGGCTTCAACTGCTTGTTTGGGTGTGTTAGCCTTATGCATTGCATTGGTTAGAATAGATGCATCACTAAGAAACTCCACCTTTGACACTTACTCCATGTCTATGTTGTGGATAGCTAGAGAGGAGGCATTATCACCATGGATGATAACTTGACCACCTTCGTATGGAAGGTGGACTTCTTGGTGGATGGGAGAGGAGACGACTTGTAGTTGAGTTAGCCAAGGCCTACCTAGAATCAGGTTGAAGCTTGGCATCTCCTCTATGATAGTGAAATCCACATTAGTGGGGAATTGCTCTCCTACCATGAAGGCTAAGTTGATTGTACTATTGACAGTGATGCTTGATCCATTGAAGGATTTTAGACATGTGGTTTTGGTTGGCCTCATTTCGCTCACTAGGCCTAGCTTGTCAATGATGGAGTACAAGACTACGTTTGTTGCTGTAGCATCATCAACATGCACTCTGCAGATTATGGATTGCCCAACACATATGCTAATGGATAGTGGAGTTGTAGTAACCTCCCCTCGTTCAGGGTTGACCTTCACTACATTGTCGTGAAATGCTAGGGATGTTGAACTTGATTCCTATGGTGCAGGGGCAACATCATTTCACGAATGGTGTTCTCATATGCAAGGATGTCCTATGTAACAAGAATGGAGTCCACATTTAGGCCAATGCTTGGCAATGAGTAGATGAGGTCATGACCAGGTCATACAAGCTCAACATTGTGTTATTTTTCTTTAGCGTTTGTTTCACCTAGGTTAGTGTAGCTACGAAGTCCTTATTATTGGTTGTTGTGTTGGCCTTAACTTCCTTCATGTAGCTTGAGAGATGGATCTCTCATGGAGGGGACTTGTGCTTGGGTTACATAGCTTGCTTAGGGGTAGGAGCCCTAGTGTTCAATTATTGCTTATTGGTTATGGCCTTTGCTTTAGCCATGGGGGTTGGAAGGCGCTCATTCATCCTCTTACGTTATCATTTGGTAGGCCTACCTAGGTTTCTAGGGGGGTCAACCCTTGAAGGAGGAGAGACCGAGACGTTGCCCAATTTTGGGCTTTGGGTAGGTGAGGGGCCATCACATTATGGAATTATTATGATAAATAGTGGTTTAGGAGTTTTTGTAGGACCAACTCTTTGTGGCACCTTGATGATAAAAGGTTGCTTAGTGGTTGTTGTTGCTGCATCATGCCAATTTAATGTCTTAGCAGATGGTTGGTTTGATTGCTAGTTTAACATCTTAGCAGAAAATTGCTATGGGACCATGACCATAATGGGTGTTGTGGTGCCCTAGGTGGCACTTTGATAATAAAGGGGGACCTCTTACTTGTGGAGGCCAAGGGGATCCTTGCCTTGTTGGGAGGCACATGGATCACAAAAGGTTTTTGTATAGGTTTAGACTTGCCACCTACACTGATGGAGTTTATGATGTAGGGGGCATCGTCTACATTGGATTGGCTTACTACATCAAGAACTAGTTGGCCCCATTCTATCATTCTTTGCAGGTCTTCCTGCAAAGCATGATAGTTGTCTATACTATGACTGGACATATGATGGTAATGATAGTATTGGTCTAGTTGGAAATGTTATGGGATTGGGGGCTCGTTTGGTACTATTGAGGTGGGGTTCCTTAGTAGTTCATAGTACTTGTCATGTTTTTGGTAGGTAATCTTTGATACATTTTATTTGGATTTAGTTGTCTTTTAGGAGTTTCTCCAGTAGTTCAGAGGATCCCATTGGCAACGGTGTATATTTTGAGTGATCCTTGCACTCAAAGTTGGACCTTGGGGTAGCCCATGCCAATGTAGACAAGTTAGTGCCAGAGTTGGTGACTTCGTGAGCTAGAGCCTTGGGCTGCTTAGACATTAAGCTTTGATTGGTTGCTTTTGTGCTTGCGGCCACTATTTCCACTATTGCATTTTTCTTGCACGCATGTTGGTTTCCATAGGCCACATAGGCTGACTCATTGCTAGCTTATGTTGCCTCCTCTATGCCTTTCATTTGGGCAAAGGCTTGGCTAAGAGACTTTGGGGCTAGGTAATATAGCTTGGACTTGATGAAGTTGTTCACTACATCCTTGAAGATGGATAGTAGGTGCATCTCTACTAGGGGTTCATACATTTTTCTCAATGTGGCATTCTAGCATTGAAGGAATTTTGGCATGGGCTCTAGGGGCCCCTGCTTGACCTACATGAGTTGGTCAAGGGTTGCTTCAATCTTTAGGTTGTACCTGAAGCATGTCACAAACTAGCTTATGAGATCCTTCAAAGAAGAGATTAAGGCCTTGGGTAGTGCATGATACTAGTCTAAGGCCATGCCAGTGAGTGACATGTGGAACACATGCATGATGGCATGTGGCTAGGCTTAAAGGAGTAGGCACTTAGAGTGGAATGTGACTAAGTGTGCATTGGGATCTCCTTCACCATTGTACATAGTGAGTTGAGGTAGTGGGACCCCAGTTGGGAGAGTCTAGGGTGGGACTACATGACTTATGGGGTCATCTTAGTAGAAGTCCACTACCTTGATGGTTTTAGAGGAGGCAACTTTGAGTTAGTTGATCTCCTCTATCAAAATTTGGATCAGCTAGAATGCTTGATCCAAGCTTGGGCATGTGCTAGTCAATTGCATTGGCTGGGCTTGTATTGGTTGTGTGGCATAGGGTTGGATTTTTAGTTTCAGAGTTTGCTAGTTTAATGTTGTAGTAGATGATCATTGCCAGTGTAACATTGTAGTGGATGGGTTTAGTTGATGTGTTGGTTGAGGGATGGATGTGGCAATTGAGGTGGACCACGCATGAGTGGGTTGGACAAACATTGTGGGTGCTAATGAGACAAGCAAGATGTAGGATGCCTGAATCATTTAGGATTGGGAGGTGACCTTTATGTGAGCATAGGGTTGGACAAATGCAGTGGTTGCTTGCAAGGAAGGTTGAATTGACATGGTCACCATCTTGGAGAGGACGGGTGAACTAAACCAAGGAGGGATTGTACTAGGAAGTAGTTGTTGGAAGACGATGTAGAGGAGGCTCTCCCATTCAGAGTGGGCCTAGAACTCATCTTCTTCCTTCTGTGAGGCTTCCTTGTAGGTTGTCCCTACATCATGATTATTTTCATGAATGTGTTGGGACAATAGCTAGTGGTAGGACTCCATGAGTGGGATTATGTTGAAAAAGGAAGGGTTGTACTCCTATTTGTCCCAATGGACTCGTTTGTAGTCCTGTTTTGCCCCCAAGTTAAGAATATCCAGTAGTAATCCTGCTTGGATTTTGGCACAAATATAATTTTATTTTTCATGGCTTAGTATAGCATGCTTTGGGTGGATCATGATGTCAAATGTGTTAGACACTGACATGGAAGGTTGATATGGATTCATGTTCATAGATTGAGTTGTGAGAGTTGCTATTTGCAAAAAATAGCTAACTTTGAAAACTGTAGAAAAATGACTAGGTCTACTAGTAGTAGAAAAATGGCTAAGTATAAAAATGGCTAAGTGTAAAAATGTAGAAACATGGCTAAGTATGGAAACTACAAAAAATTGACAAAGTGTAAAACTATAGAAAATTGAGTATGAGTTCTTTCCAATCATTTATGAAAGGAGATTCTTTGATGCACAGTCTTTGGAATTTCTAATGAATTGTATTTATTCCCAGCTGATCAAGTTGATTTTAGAAGCTTTTTTATCTAGGGTAATCTAGAAAATAATAAATGAATTTAGGGAAAAATTTCATTGAGTCATCTTTCTTCATGCTTGCTACACCCAAATTTTGATAGCAATTTTTGAGGATAGAGCATCTAAGTTATCAAGGTTCATAGCTCTTTATTTGTTCATACTAGAAGTTGGAAGATAGATGTGAAAAAGCCTCCTTAGATATGATTACAATCATAGAAAATATTTCCTCCTAAAATTTGGCTTTTGAAAATTCACTTATTCTAGCCATTTAAGGATCATGTCCAGAAGCTATAGGGAGTAGTGTAGTTTTCTTCTAGCCCAGAAGAGAATTTATTCTATGGCAAAGACTAGGAAATTTCATTAGCCTAATGATACTAACATAGTATATCTTAAGACTTCTAACAGAGAGGTTAACTAGCCCAAGAAAGAAGCTCTAGTGCATCTTAAGAATATCTTATCAATGAAGTTGCTGGCTTCAACTTGCGATATCCATGTAATTGAAGTTTGCAGATGGATGAAAGACAAAGAACATCCTTTGGTAAGAGATTTTTCAAAAGAGCACCTAATAATAATGGAAGAGAATTATTTCTCATGGAAGCTACTAGAGCCAGAAAACTTTATTCCTTATGAAAGGTTTTCACTCAATGGGAAAGTATATGCTAGAGCAAGAGCCATAAGAAAGGCCAGGGTTGATTGAGTACAAGTAGAGAAAGAGTAGCTGCAATAATCAGAACAACAAAATTGATACAATAATAATAATAAAATTAGCTTCTAGAACTTCAACAACAACAATAGAAAGAAGGAAAAAGCTCATTCTTAGCTCTTCCTTTTCCATCTAGTTATTTAATCAAAGGAGTAGCTCAATCATTTAGAATTAAAGAGAAAGGAGGTAGAATTATAGTGAGCCAAAAGCTTCCTACTATCCTTGAGATAGAGGCTAATGTCATCTTCTAGTACAAGGAAGATAACCTATAAATAGAAAGGTAAAAACTCACAATGTTGCATGGATAGATGTTGAGTACCATAGCTACTTTGGTTAAAGACTTGAAACAAATAGTAGATAATTAGATAGCTAAGGTACAAGACTTTTTGCTATAGAATGAGAAGAAAACATCTAAATTACAAGAATAAATGAAGAGCTTAAAAGAGAAAAATGAATAGATTAAAGTAATGATAACCATTAAGGAATCATTACTAGAGAACAAAGAACATGAAGTAGCAAAAATGGAAGAAAGATTGGTGTCACCTACTCTAAACTAGAATAAACCAAAAAGGAAAAAGATCCAAATTACTCTCATCTAGCCATTTCAAACTTTAAGAAGATAATGAATAGGATGGAGTATAGTAAGAAATGGATATGAGAGACAAGGAAGGAGATCATAAAAATAAGAGAGAAGTAGGTCATATTCATATAAATATAAGGGAGGATTCATGAATTATATGAACCAACCATAGCTAAATAAGAATAGTTGCCCTAGTATAAGCAAGGCTCCCTTGATTCAATGATGATAACTATTATAGAAATCATGTGTGAGATTGCCTAGAAGAAGTTAGAGTTTGAACAAGACTATTCTTGTACAAGAGCTTCTTTGATTAAAATAAATGATTCAGTAATAAAAATAAAACTTTTGAAAAAGTAGTGCAAAAGAAGTTATTAAGGAGCTTGATAGATTTAAGCTAGATTCAATGGATCAAGCTATCAAGGATCTCATTAATCATGGGAAACTATCCCAATAATTAACAATGGAAGTGTTGAGATTTTGGTATGTCAAAACATTAAGAAAAATGGAGCATAAGGATGTTTGTGTGTTTTTGTGTTTGTAGGACTTGGATTAAGACAAGAAGGCATGTGGAAGTTTAAGAACATGGATAAGGAACAAAAACTTCCAGGCTCAAAAGGAAGCCTTAGCATTGAAAAATTATTTTCAGAGAAGACATCTTGTAGAAACATCAGATGTCTACCATCAAGTGATGATGTCTCCAAGGAAAAGAAGACATCTTAGCAGAATTGAAGGTAGCATAGGAGAAGATGTCTCTAAAAAATAATAGGTGTCTTTTTGGAGAGAAAGACATCTTTCATGAGAAGAAGAGGTCTTTGCAAAATGAAGGTTTGAAGTAGAAAGATGTCTTAGTCTTGTAGAAGATGTCTTTCAAGAATGAATTTCCATTATAGAAAGACATATTTTTCTTAGAGAAGATGTCTCAAGTGATCACTAACTAGCCATTGCACTAATTCTAAGATGATTTTGGAAGCATATTAACTATAAAAAGACTTCATTCTCATTGGAAAAAGGACAAGCATTGTGTACTTTCATTATATTCATCAAATAATCATTTTAATCATTGTTGTTCCTCGTTGTACAATCTTTTGTCTATTGTAATTGGTCAAAGTGAGTTGTACCTCAAAGTGCAAGGATCAACAAACTTAGTTGCATTATTTCCTTGTGATTTTTGTTCTCTATTGTTTCCCTGTGAGGTTGATGTGCTTCTTGTGAGAAGGCATCTTGCTTGAGCTTGTTGGGATCCTATGGGATTGAGTGTTGGTGTAGTGGCACAACACTCCAGAGTGGAGCTCAAGTTGTAAAGGTTGTGGGATCCTAGAAATCACATTCTAAGCTTGTTGGAACCTTGTAGGGTTAAGTGATTCATAGCATCAAATTAGTTTGGAGTGGAACTTAGAGCTTGTATAGGATGTGGTACCCTTCTGATGAGTGGCGAGGTACCCCTACACTCAACCATACGAATATGAGCGTGCACGCGTGATCCGGTCGAACTCCGCAGACTAAATGCCTTAACACCACAAGAAACACTTGGGGTTAATCGTTTGTTGTCTTCC
>MNCI01011109.1:129006-150919 GCA_015680685.1 Gnetum montanum | reverse complement strand
CCTCTTATTTATAGATATGGCGGCGGACCACGATATCGCGTACGCGATATCGCAGGGACAGACGCGATATTGCATACGCGATATCGCATGGAATGCGATATCTCGGTGGCAGCGATATCACGACACAGTGCATGTCACGTCTCATCACCTTCCAACCACATTTTGGAAGGAACAAAGTTTGAAGGTATGCTTGCGAGCTATCGTTAGAGTGTGGACTGCCAAAGTTGGGAAACAATGTTAAATTTGTTGTGTGCTTTGCCTAAGAATTTTTTAATTGGGGAACTTATTCATCCCCCACCTTCCAAGTTCAATGATCCTCAAGTGGTATCGAAGCTTGGTATTCTTGTATTCTACATCAATCTCTAAGAGTGAATAATGGAAGGTGTTATCAACACTAGACATACTTGGTTAAGAAGACTAATGTGCTTTATCAACAACTTTATCCAATTTCTGTATCACATCTACCAAAAAGGTAAATCCTTCATTTCATTCATTCCTTTTAGAAATCAAAGTATCTACTCTTGGAAGTTAAATAGTGATCGTAATTTTGAAGAAAGGTATGGAATATTTTGTAATGAGATTCTTTCTTTCCAAAATTTGTGTATTGAAATAAAAGACTCTTTATATATCAAGAAAATGAAAATTAACATTCTAGATGAGGAATGCCTTTATCTTAAAAAAGAAAACTTAGACCTTAGGACTGAGATTCAAAAACTAACAAATGTACTTGAGTAGATGAATAAGAACTTTATGGAAAAGTCCAAAGACTAAATGGAAAATTTATCTAGGTTTGATAGAACTTCTAAACCAAAAATCTTGAAATGCTTTTTTTTATGGAAAATACAGTCATATTCAAGCTTTTTACTATCTTATACTACATTACTACTCTTGGTCTTTGCAAAAGTAGCCTAGAATGAAAACCATGCAGGTTTGGAAAAGGAAAGAAGAAAATTTTGAAAAGAACTTAATGGCTCAAATTACTCTTCTAATGACAAATCTAGCACATGGTATATTCATAGTAGGTGCTCAAGGCACATAATAGGTGGCAAATCCTACTCCAGCAACTTCATGGAACAAAATTATGAAATAGTTAGGTTTGAACACACTATGGAAGCACCTATTATAGGTATTGGTACCATGGAGGTAAAGGTAAGGGATTACCAACTATAAAAAAGTTTTTTTTTGTGAATGGATTAAGAAATAGTCTTCTTAGTCTTAGTCAACTTTGTGATAAATTTCAATGTTACTTTTTCCAAATAAAATTATAGAATACAAGATTTATCTACAGGAAATGTTGTGATAGAAGGAACTAGAAAAGGAAATGTTTATACCACTATTTTTTGAAATTTTCCCAACCTTGAATTGAAGTGCTTACTAAGTTGTGTAGATGATACACATCTTTGGCATAGAAATTTGGGTAACATAAATAAGGAAATTTTTCAAACCTTGGTATCAAAGAAAATGATTCGTGATCTCCCAAAGCTTAAAGAATTCAATCTAAATACATGTGAAGCTTTTCATAAAAGGAAAAAACAAGGGTAAAATTTGCTAAGAAAAATTGTATTTCTACTACTGGTCCCTTAGATCTGTTTCATATGGATGTGGTTGGTCCAATTCAAACTCATAGCTTGGGAAAGAAAAGATGGTTTTTGACCATTTTTGATGATTATTCTCACTTTACTTGGGTTGTATTTTAACATCATAAAGATGAGGTATTTGATCTTCTTTTGAGAATTAGTAATCAGATCTAGAAAGAAAAGGGATATGGTATTAAAGTGATTCGAAGTGACAATGGAGGTGAATTCAAAAAATGCAAAGTTTAAAAAATTTTGTTAAATGAATGGTATTCTATATAAATTCTTTGCTATAACAAATCCTCAATAAAATGGCATAGCTAAATGAAGAAATAGAATCCTAAACGAGTTGGGAAGAACCATATTAATTGATTAAAGTCTTCCTCATCACTTCTAGGTTGAAGCCATCAACACTTCTTACTATGTATCCAGTAGAGTTCTAGTAAGAAGATTTACTTTAAAAAATCCTTATGAATTATGTACTGGTAGAAAACCATCAGTAGCTTATTTTTTAAATTATAAGGATAAATTGAGAAAGTTTGATGTGAAAATCAATGAAGGAATTTTCTTAGGATATTCTCTAGTAAGTAAAGCTTACAAAGTGTTAAAAAAAAAAAAATATAGTAGAGGAAACCATAAATGTTAAAATAGATGATCATGACATCACTTTAGCTCAACCTAATGATGAAGTTGTTCACATTCAAAAATTGTCAAGCCCCACTCAAGTACAAGATGATAAAGTTTTAGAATTTGGTAGTGATCATGAAGAAGAAAATGATGATAAAAAAGAGATATTCCCCACTCAACCAAAAGTACCTAGACTCAGAAAAAATCACTCTCTTAATGATGTTATTGGGGAAGTTCATGATGGTGTTTGTACTAGAAGTCAAATCAAAGAGATTTGTGCTTTTTCTACATATCTCTCCCAACTTGAAAGGCGAGGAAGGATGGATTTTTGCTATGCAAGATGAACTCAATTAATTTGTCAAAAATGATGTATGGAAATTGATACGTAGGCTTGATGATAAACCTATTATTGGAACAACAAGGGTCTTTAGAAACAAGACTAACAAAAATGAAAAAATCATTAAAAATAAGGCTAGATTGATTGCCAAAGGGTACAACCAACAAGAAGAAATTGATTTTGATGAAACTTTTGCTCCTGTTGCTAGGCTAGAATATATTAGACTTCTTCTTGTCTATGCTAGCATTAAAAACACCAAGCTCTATCAAATGGATGTTAAAAGTGTTTTCTTTAATGGAACCATACAAGAACTTTACATTGAACAACCTAAAGAATTTGTTGATTCCATCAAACCTAATTATGTCTACAAGCTCAAGAAAGCTCTTTATGATCTTAAACAATCTCCAAGAGCTTGGTATGATAGACTCTCTCAACACCTTACATCGAATGGTTTTGAAAGAGGTAAAGCTAATGTTACTTTGTTTCTTAAAAGAGAAGAAAAAGATCTTCTAATAGTTTAAATTTATGTTGATGATACTATTTTTGATGACACTAATGAAATTATTTGTATGGACTTTTTTTGATCTTATGCAGTCTGAATAAGCATGCTAGGAGAAATCAAGAAATTTCTTGGGTTTCAAATTTATCAAAAAATTGATGGAACATTTATTTATCAAACCAAATATGCAAAAGAGCTCTTGTTCAAATATAACTTAGCTAATGTTAAACTTAAAGGTACTCCTATGCCTATAAATTCTAAACTTATCAAAGATGATCAAAGTAAGTATGTTGATCTCAAGCTTTATAGAGGTATGATAGGTAGTCTTCTTTATTTAACTGCTACTAGACTAGATATAGCTTTAAGTGTAGGATTGTATGCTAGATATTAGTCAGCTCCAAAGGAATCTCATTACAAGGCTTTTAAATGTATTTTCCATTATTTAAAAGGTACTGCTAATTGGGGCCTTTGGTATCCAAAGGATTCTCCACTCAATCTTGCTAAATATTATGATGTAGATTGGGCACGTTGTTCTAATGATCATCATAGCATGATTGGAAGCTATTTCTTCTTGGGGAGAAGTCTTGTTTCTTGGAAAACTAAGAAGCAAACTTCTACAACTCTCTCAATGGTGGAAGCTGCATATATTCTTACTGGTAGTTGTTGTGTTGAATTACGTTAGATGAAAGAAACTCTTAAAGATTTAGGAGTAAAAGTAGACTCAACAACTATTTACTGCAACAACAAAAGTGCTATCAATATGAAAAAAAATCCCATCTAAGATCCTTGTACCAAACATATTGAGATTCACCATCACTTTATACGAGAACATACACAATGTGGACATGTAAGACTAGAGTTTATTGGAACAAAGAGTCAACTAGCTAATGCTTTTACCAAACCTCTAGATGAATGCCAGTTAACTTCTCTGTGCAAAGATATGTGGATAGGACCTTGTCCTATTGATGAGTGGCGAGGTACCCCTACACTCCACCATACGAATACGAGCGTACACGCGCGATCCGGTCGAACTCCGCAGACTAAATGCCTTAACGCCACAAGAAACACTTGAGGTTAATCGTTNATGGCGGCGGGACGCGATATCGCGTACGCGATATTGCAGGAGAAGAAGCGATATCGCGTACGCGATATCGCAGCCTAGTGCAAATCTTGTCTCATCACCTATCATGTAAGTCCTTCTATTATTTCTATCTTTATTACTCAAAAAAAAAAATAGATAGAAAAAACACAAAAACAAATATTTATATATGTACCTATTTAGGGGGAGCTTGGCTCACCTTCCTTTTGGTCATGTTAAAAAAGGGGAAGAAGTATTTTATATATTACAATAATGTAATATAGACTAATCAATTTTCTTAAGTTTTGGACATTACCAAAAATGGGAAGATTGCTAACCTTTTTGTATGTCAAAACATTAAGAAAAATAAAGCACAAAGATGTTTGTGCATTTGTGTAGTTGTTGTGTTTGTAGGACTTGGATTAAGATAAGAAGGCATGTGGAAGTTTAAGAACATGGACAAGGAACAAAGACTTCAAACCTCAGAAGGAAGCCTTAGCATTAAAGAATTATTTTTAGAGAAGATGTCTTGTAGAAACAATAGATGTCTACCATGAAGTAAAGATGTCTAAAAGAAAAAGAAGATGTCTTAGCAAAATTGAAGGCAACATAGGAGAAGACATCTCTAGAAAGTAGTAGACATCTTTCTAGAGAGAAAGAAATCTTTCATGAGAAGATGATATCTCTGTAGAATGAAGGTCTGATGTAGAAAGATATCTTAGTCTTGAAGAAGACATCTTGCTAGAATGAAGGTCCATTACAAGAAGGCATCTCTATCTCATAGAAGACACCTCTAATGATCATTAACTAGTAATTGCATAGATTCTGAGATGATTTCAGAAGCATATTGGCTATAAGAAGACTTCATTCTCATTGGGAAAATGGTAAGCATTGTGTACTTTCATTTTATTCATCAATCAATCATTGTAATCATTATTGTTCCTCATTCTACAATCTTTTGTTTGTTGTAATTGGTTAAAGTGAGCTATACCTCAAATTGTAAGGATCAAAAAACTTAGTTGCATTCTTTCCTTATGATTGTTGTTCCCTATTGTTTTTGTGCAGGGTTGATGTGCTTCTTACGGGAAGGCATCTTGATTGAGCTTGTCGAGATCTTGTGGGATTGAGTGTTGGTATATTGCCACAATACTCTAGAGTGGAGCTCAAGTTGTAAAGGTTGTGAGATCTTGGAAATCACATTCTAAGCTTTTCAAGACCAGATTCTAAGCTTGTCATATCACTATGAAGTGGAGCTTATGGCTTGTATAGGGTTTGATATCCTACAAACACATTTTGAAAGGAACAAAGTCTAGAGGTGTGCTTGCAAACTACCCTCCAAGTGTGTACTACCCAAGTTGGAGAACCATGTTAAATTTGATGTATGCTTTGCTTGAAAGAATTTTTTATTTTGGGAACTTATCCATCTCCCCACCCCCTTTCTAAGTTCAACAATCCTTAAGAAGGACTCCAAGTTTAATAAATGAAGAATATCTGCTAGAAACCTGAGCAGTTAGCCAATGGATTGTATTTATATGAAGAGAACTTGAGAAGGTTTTAGCTTTAAATTTTGTAACTATTGTAATTACCTAAAGCTAATATAAAAGCTCAAAGTAGACTATTTTAAAGAAGGGGATTATTTTTTTTAGACTTTTGGGCTAGAACTCTTAGAAAGAAATTACTTGAAAAGACTCTTTGACAGTGTCATTTTAAAAAGATTCCATTTATCCCTTAGCTTAAGATTTATTATTTGTTAACTTTTCCTATTTTGTCTAGTACTAGTATTACATAGCTACATATGAATGGATTACTAGTTTTAGAATATGCTATTTTTCTATGAAGCGAAGGTTTAGTTTATTTTTGTTATTTTGGTTGAATGCAATAGCTATAGCAAGTATCAGCCCCTAATTAGTTTAGAAAAGAAAAATTCTCATCTTTGGGAAATTTTAAACTTTATGACTAAGTTTTTTCCTTGGTTTCCTACTTTGTTTAGCAAAGCTTTTAGATCTTGCTTTAGGAAGTTAGCTAGTAGATAGCTTAGAATTGAAGATTAAATTTTTCTATAAAACTCTTCATTTACTTCATATATGTATTGAAAAATTCAAGGCTAGACTTATAGAAGAGCTATTTAATCTTTTTATTTAAGTTAAGAGATTCCTAAAAGAGATAGATAACCAATTATATACAAAATAGTAATTCCTTAAATTAATATTCTTTTCTCATAGATAGACTTTTATTATTTACAATTAGTTACATTAACTCATTTACCATTAGAGGCTATTTGGGGGCATCCATTCCTTGGTGGTACTAGGGACTAGCAACAACCTAAAATGAGTTTAAACAAAAATTTATTCTTTGTGACAGAGTTATTCTTGATTCAACCATAACAACCTTTAATTGGCACTAGAAGGAGGGCTAATGTTTCTTTTCGGTGTTAGAAGTATGCTACAATAGCTTTTAACTAGTGCTAGAAGGAGGGCTAACTTTTCTTCTTAGCATTGCAAGTAGGCTACAACACATAGGTGGAGAAGTCATCCATGAAAATTTTAATACCACTACTAATCTACTACTGAAAGATGCCTAGGACTAAGCATTGGAAGATTGTAGAAGCATTATAAAGGCCAAAGGGCATCTTCTTATATGTAAAAGTTCCCCAAGGACTTATAAAAGTCATCATGGCTTAGTCTTCTAGTGAAATTTGGATTTGATTATAGCCACTATACCCATCTAAAAAACTGCAGTAATTGAATCTTGTAATTGTATCTAGCACTTGGTCCATAATGACAATAGAAAATGACCTTTAAATATGGCCATCTTCAACAACTTCAAGCCTATACAGATCCACCACTATCCTTCTTTATTTAGCACAATAATAAGTGGACTTATCAACTCACTATCTACTATAAGATAAATGAATCCTACATTAAGAAGTTTTTCAACTTCATCTATGAGAACCTATTTTAGCTAAGGATTCAACCCCCTTTGTGGCTTTCTCTTTGGTTTGATGGTTGATTCTATATAGATTCGATGGTGACACATGCATGAATCTATTCAAGTTAATTCATCATATGACTAGGAAAAAACTATTGGTCATTTTTTATAACTTCTAGCAGTTTTTCTTTCTATTCTTTAGTGAGACTAGCATTGATGATTACTGGCTTATCATTATTAAGAAAGACATATTCCAATATTACCAGTAAAGATTTTAATTTAAGGGGTTCTTATTTAAAATATTTAAGAATTTTTAACTCTTCCCAATCTAGTTCTACCTCTTTCCAGAAGAGTTGGCTTTTAATTTAATCCATTTCATCCATCTTATTGATATAAGCACTTATAAGAAGCTTAACTAGTTTCATGCATATTGTTAAATCAGAGTTATTATCTTCTATCAGTCACTAGGTTTCCTTTTATTTTTTGACTACTACGTATAGGCACCTTTGAACGTATAACATGTTGGAATACTTCTTGTATGCTATAATGGATGTGCTTTTTATGGTCCATATTTTCTGCATACAATGGCATCCTATGTCACTATACGTCATGCATGGAATCCTCTTCTTCTATAATTTTTCAAAGTTGTTTTTCTTGGAAATTTTTAAGGAAAGGTTTATTATTTCCATCTTGGCATCAATTGTGCTAAACCAAGCCCTTTTCATGATGATAAAAAAGTCATCCTTACAATTTTCCACATGGATTATCAGGAAATCTACTAGATAGGATCATCCATAAATGATGATCACAATATCTTCCACCAATCACAACAGAACAATGATGGATTAATTGGTAAGTTCTAATATGATATTATATTTTTTAAGCAAGGGAAAATTCTAGGTTTTATACATTTCTTAGGAGATTAAATTTACCCCAAATCATGAGGCTAATAGAGCTTTACATAGCTCATTTCTTGTAATTTGTAAGTAAATAAGGAGACTTCTAGGATCAAACCTTTTCTAGAATGGTATCCTACCTTGATCTAGTCAATAATTGCATGTGTTAACATGATAGTATGCATGTTTTAGAATCTTTGGTTTGAAGGTGGTTTGTTAATTATTTCAGAAGCAATAGAAGAAGAATTCATATTCACAAATGTCTATAAGGAATTTGGTAGATTTTTGTATCTAAATAAAGCTCTTTTTTAAGGTTTATGCTTAAAACCACTCAGATTATCATCCAACTATAAGGTTATGATCCTTTTTGCATTTCGTTGTTGAGGATGTGGTGAAATGTCTCCATTCATAGGTGGCGTAAGTGATAAAGAAGCAAGATTCTAAGCTATAGCATGGGATGTGGATAATAAGGAGGATAAGTAGAAGGAGATTCATCTTGTGGAGTAGGTGTTCTATGATATTCTAGAGGATAATAGTAATAAGAGAATGAGGTGCAAATTGCAGAGGCACAAGGAGATACAAATTGTTGGATAATAAACCCATATAGGTTGAGCTCATGGTGAGGATATTGCTACCTTGGTGGTGGCATCTCCCATGATTGTGGATTTTGCAATTGATGATAATGTTCTTAAGGTTAAGATGGAGCTCCACTTGGATAATAGTATGATTTGTGAAACTATTTCCTATAGTTGCCTTATGAATAAAGAAATATAATGGGTGGTTTCCTTTTTGCAAACTTTGGATTTAAAGCATACAACCTAGATTCTTATAAGTATGACAATATAGAACAACATCCTCAGGATGTTCATATTGGCATATGTCACATTCTTCTTCATCTATTTTAGAATATGCAACCTCATCAATTGTTGTAGCCTTCTCTTTTTATTAATAATAGTTAGTGGTGGTATCTTATCTCCTTCTTTTTGTTCCTTTCTTGATTTCCCTACTTCGTTTTCTCCTCCATAATTTTTAGAATAATTTGGGACTTCTTATCCAATGAGTTTCACATTTTGTCCACCTTGTCCAATATTTCTATAATAGATTTTTTGATTGGTAAGGATTTTCTTTATACCACATCTTGTAGTGATGCTTTCTCATCAAAATCATAGAAATGTACATCCCTTTTATGAATGTAGGAATCTCTATTTTACTCTTCTACAATTTCTCACTTCTTAAGTTCTCCTTCTTTCTTGGCAACTTGCTCAATAAGTCTTTGGATCTGATTGACCCTCATTTCTAATAATCTTCCTTGGGCATAAACTCTAAGATTCTCTCTGGTTTTGTTTTAGAGCTCATCTATTATATGGTGAAGTTGTTCCCTTTGAGAGAAATCATGGCCTAGGTAGCAATGCAAAAAAGAGTAATACCTACGCATGGCTACATCAAGGGATTTATGATTACCTTATTTCTATCCTTGAATTTGTTTCCTTAAGTTGGACACCATGAAGTATGTTTGATGCTTATCATTAAGTAGCTCTAGTATTGTACTCCATCTACAAATAGATTCTAGCTTTAAGAATTGGTATCAACTTTTAGCTTCTTTGATAAATATTCTATGAAATAGTTCAAGTTTTTGGCACTCATCCTCAATATTTTGCAAGGCACAGGCATCATGGAAGGCTTGCAAATGATGTTGTGATTCAACATTATAAAATCCTTCAAACTTAGGAATGTTGTTCATATCAAGTCATTTGATTCATCTATCTCTTTGATGCTTGGTAGGAATACAAACTACTTATAAGGTATTGATCATGATCATTATGACCAATAGTGGTTCATCATAGTCATTATATTCATAATGGTCCCTATGATGGCTATGCCTCCTATGATGCAACTTGCTATGCCTTCTCTCTTGATGATGCTATTCTCCCTCTTGTTTTTGACTATATTTACTTCTCTCATTTCTATGATGGAACCTTTAATCATCTCCCTCTTAATCTTGATCATTATTTCTTTTATTTCAATCATAGTATCTCTTGTTAGAGTTTAAGGATGAAAAGGGTGATGAAGGCAAAGGGCTAGGAGAGTGGTGCTAACTTGTACTTATTTTCTAGTCCCTTGGTTATTCTTTTGACAAAATGGTTTAGATACCTTAGCCTTGAGGTTCTCTTGATTCTTGAGTTAGTTTTCCCTTCATCATGGTTATCCAACAAGGTTTATTTTAACTGTTGGTGAGTTGTATCTCACTCATCAAAAGAAGGATGATCTTAGTGTTGATCTTACCCTAATAGAAATTATGAGCCCACCTTCGGTGATTGGAGAGCTAGTGGAAGTAGGACCTGTTTGCCCTTAGAGGCTTCATAGTATGCTTCCATGCATAGATCCTTCTTACACTAGCCTTTATTGGTTGATACTCTCTAGCAAGGTGCTCTGTTACTTGGTAATTTAGGCCTACTAGTTCTAGCCTTAGTTAAATGAAAATTGTCATGATCATTGTAGGAATAGAATGATAGGATGGTAACATAATTTTACCCTCTAGATCTCTCCATCATAGTTGCTCTTCTTGATGGAGGATAAAATTGAAGTTTGGATAATTCGGATTCAGATTTGCATAATCAATCTTCAGTTTTTGAGGTATATCACTAGCATTCCTTCTAGTTCTATCTTGTTTCTAATTAGAGTCATTGATAGGTGATGGTAAATCATTCATGTGAGAAGAAGCCATCATAGCTATCTTGATATAGTGTCCCTTGATAAAATATTGTTGTTATTTTTCTAAACCTTAATACATTATTCTCTTTTACAATAACTTTATATGATTTCACTCTCTAATAATACTTAGTGCACTTAGCTAAAATGAGTCCTCGATAATGGTGCTAATGATGAGCAGAGGGTATTCCCTACACCTAACCATATAAATCACTAGTATGTATGCATGATCTGGTGGAATTCTACAGACTCTATTTACCTAAGTGGCATGTATTTCTAGATGGTGAAATATGTGGTTACTAGTTGTTGTCTTTCCAATTAATACTTGTGTTAATTTGTGCATATGGTTAAGTGTAATTGAGGTGTAAAATATTTATTTTTATATTTTTAGTATTGTCATTATTTGCAAAATGATTAAGTAAATGAGAGTTTAATAGTTAAATTAACTACTTAATTAACTAACTAGCCTAAATGTGGAGTATCCATTCGTACTTTTCATATACATCTTGAACATATACTAATGCTGCTAGTTTACCAAGTGTCTACTACTGTATGTACTAAATATCCACTTCTAGAATTATCAAGCATTAATATATTATGCTTAAAGTGGCTGTACTCACATTGATTACAAACTATAACATTAAATGCTTAATAATAAGAAAGTAAATTCTTGGAAAGTAAAGTTAATTTAATCCAAGTGCTGCTGTAATGGATGGAATAAATCTCAATTTTATTTTCATTAATTCAAATGTGTCTAGGTACATGCTGCACTTGAATAAAATGTTGTACAATCACTTTAAGCCATGATGCTGGCACTTAGTGGGAAATATTTACTAACTTCTATAGAAAGAAACTGTAAGAGTTCAGTTAAGGTAATGACTAAATGGTACCATAAATGTGAGAGGCATGCACATTTATATAGGTAATTCCTGTATCGGCATTAATGTACTTTCTTTGATGTATCTTGAGATGCATTGATGATGATACATCAATAGGGTCGTCCCAATGGGCCTATGTTGATGTAGTTGCCTTATTAATGTTTCATCATCATCCATAAATACTTTGACTACATTATAAATCTACTTTCGAAAAATATTGAGAACAAGGCTTTGAAATATAGTAGAAGCATTACAAAGGTCAAATGACATTTTCCTATAGGTGAATGTTTCTCAAGGGGTGATGAACATTGTCTTAGTCTTTCAGTGTAATACAAATATGATGATATTCATTCTAATCATCAAGAATTCCATAATACTAGTGTCTTGCCAAAAGGTTTAAGATTTATTTTACACATAATGAAAAAAAAAGATCTTTCAATGTTGCCACATTTAATTGTTGGAAATCTATATAGACCCTTCAATTGATACCTTTCCTCAAAATGATGACCAATGAACTAACCCACTCAGTGTTTGTAATTGGATAGATGAACCTTGTCTTGAGTAGCTTTTCAAATTTTTTTTAACTACCTCTTTAAGCTTTGTGTTATTGACATGATTTTCTAGTTGGATCTATGTATATGTGAGATTGGTAAATGTGTGGATCTATACCTGTTATCTTATCATAAGTTCATGCAAAATTTATTGGCCATTTTTAACAACCTCAAGTAGGTTTTGCTTTTGATGCTTATAAATATTGACATTGACAATTACTAGTTGTTTATTATTTAGAGATGCATATTCTAATGTGTCCAATAGTATCTTGAGTTTTAAGGTTCTAGTTCAAACTTGTCAGAAATTTCTAACTTTACCAATTCAATATCTTCTTCTTGTTGAAAATCTAGGCATGAAAGTTGGCTTCTCAATTGTTTCATCTTATATATTTCTTCAACATAGATGTGTGTGATCATTTCAGTTGGTTCCCTTCACATATCTAATTTGGAATTTGTTTCATTAATTAGCCACTAGGCATCTTTCTATTTCAAGGTTTTTGCATATAGAAAATGTTATACATACATGTCCTTGACACATACTTTGCATGTTGAAATGTTACCTTTTCTTATTATCCATATTTTTTTCACACCATTGCAGCCAATGCCATTGTATGGGATGCATGAAACTCTTTGTCCTTGTATGAATTCTTTGTTGTTTTTCTTGAAACTTTCCAAGTATAGATATCTTATTCCTAGCTTAGCATTAATTGTACTAAGCCATGCATTTCCCATGATGCTATAAAATTCTCCTTTATTCTTTTCCACATGAATGACTAAGAAATATACAAGATATGACCACCCACTAATAGTTATCACAACATATTCTGATTGTCTAAGTTGAACAATAATAGACTAGTATATAAGCTCCAATTTGATATTACATTTCTTAAATGGAGGGATACTCCAAGACTTATATATATCTTAGTAAATAAGATTCATCTTCAATCTTGAATCAAGTAGAGCTTTACATGGTACATTTCTTACTATTTAGAAATAAATTAAAGGACTTTCTAGATCTATTCATTTTTTTGGAAATTACCTCTACTTTTATCTGTTGACTCACTATCTTTATAAGCATGATACTTATAAGATTCTTATTTGATGATGGCTGAAGCATGGTATAGGATCCTTATAAGATTCTTATTTGATGATGGTTGAGAACTTGGTGTAAGAGGAATAGGATTAGACAAAGTTCTAAGCCTTCAAACCTTTTTTGGACTTATTCTAAAGAAAGAATATTTCTTTATTTTTACTTCACAAATCCCTATACTATTATTATCTTATGTACTAATTGCCCTAGTGGCACTTTTTTGTTGTGGTTGTTGTTGTTACAATAGTCACCATTATCATGGAATAACAAACATTAGAGTTGTTAAGCTTAATTTGGAGTTTTCCAATAGCTCATGAATCAAGAGATTGATTAATTAACATGGTATCATTGAGATGAATTGATCATTTAGATAAGAAGTATTATGATTAAGCTTAAAAGTAAAATTTGTGGATTTACATTGAATTTTGGCACATAGTCATATTTCTCTAAATGCAAGGGTGCAAAATAAAATCCCTAAGTGGAGAACAAAGCTTATAATAAAAAATTGTTTCTAAAAATGAAAAAAGGAATTAGCTCATTGTAATAGGGGTTTTGAAAATAGTGGAAATTTTAAGTATGACAAGTGACTTAGAAATCATTGGAACATTAAGCATGTAAGCTTGCTAACTCTGAAATAATCAATATGAAGGGCCAAGGTTTCAAGCTAAATTTAAATACCCTAATACAATGAATTTTTAATTAGTTTCAAGAGAAGAGCTTATGAGGACATGCTCTAATCTAAAAGATTAATATATCTTAGTTTATTAGCTAGGTTTTCAATTAACAAAGATTAATTCATGAAGCTAAATGTATTAGTTTTACAGTTAGCATAAGCTTAAATAGTTTATATGAAGAATTGGAAGAATGAATTTAGTTTGTGAAGTTAGCATGAATTTGTAGAATCAAAAATTCAGTTCTACAAATTGGTCCTATCAACTATGTTAATTCTATTGGAATTATGAATTAAAATCAACTTTATAGCTAAACACTCAACTGACTCCATGTGCCATGTCAACTTATAGAACTAGGAGAGACTTGTAGAATAAAAAATGGTTCTACAAATTGATTCTATAAGTGACTCCTAAAATAACTCTGTGATCTATGTTAGCTCTTGGTTGGTTTGTTCATAGAATTAGGGGAAGTACATAAAATGAAAAAGTAGTTCTACAAAGAGCTTCTAGATTGGTTCTACCATGTTATCTCCCAAATAGTGTGGGTTCATAGAATAAAAAATTGGCTTTATAAGTAAGCTCTAAGATAATTCTATGAATCACACCATCATTGTATAATACAGTGGTTATAGGATATGAAGAGAAAAAAGCCCAGCATATAGAATCAAAAATTCAGTTCTAAAAGTTAGCTCACATTTGATTCTACAATGTTGGAAGCTCTTAAAAGGCATTAAATGCTCATTTTTGCCTGTTTTGCATTAGATTCTATTTAGTGTAAGTTTGTAGAATTAAAAAAATGGTTTTATGAGTTGGTTTTACAAAGAAGCCATATTAGATTTAAAAAGAAGAAGAATCGTAGAACCAAAAGTTGGTTCTATAAATAAGAGCTAAAATGGTTCTACAAGCTATGTTACCATTTAAGGCTTTAGTGCAAAAGGAAATGTAGCTCATAGAATCAAAAATCAATTCTATAAGGAAGTCTAAAAAATGGTTCTACCATGTTAGCTTTTTTGTAGAGTAAGTTCATAGAACCAAAATTTGGTTCTACAATCAAGCTTACTTTTGATTTTACCACATAATCTTTGAAAAGTCTCAGAAGCTTGTAAGACCAAGAATCAATTCTATAAAGAAGTTCTAGAAAGACTCTAGTAGATTAGCACTGACAAAGAATAAGTGGTTCTATGAACAAGAGCTAAAATAATTCAAAAAGCCACATAATAACTAAGAAGAGCTTTATATTAAGCTCACAAAATATTACAAGTTGAATTTGTGCACATGCATATTATTTTTTTAATCTAACTTAACATGTTAAGGATTAAATGGAAGAAGATTAAGAAGCTAAGCTATATGCTACAACTTGTAGAACCCTTGTAGAACCAAAACTAGTTCTACAAAGAAGCTCAAGAATCATTCTACAATGAATTTAATGAGTTCATAGAACCAAACATTGGTTCTATGAATGAGTTCTAAAATGATTCTACAAGTCATATCAACTATTTTATAGAGCAGGCTTGTAGTACCAAAATTCAGTTCTATGAGCAAGCTCCCAAAATGGTTCTACAAGCCATGTTAGCACCAAACATATAAAGCTTACGCATGAGACCTACTAATGATTATTCCACATATGGCTAAATTCATGTTTAATCTATCTTAGGTAGGTGGTGTAAAAAATATTTTTGAAGATTTGTCTTGAACTTAAAGGCCATATAACCTTAATATAGAAGAAAATCTCATAGAATCCAAAAGTGAGTCTATGAACTAGCCCTATCAGTGAGCTACTAAGTTATTTTGCCACATCAGATTAAATGAAATGAGAAAGCTTGTAGAACCAAAAAAAACTTCTAGAAATTGGTTCTACAAGCTATATTAAGATGTAAAAGAGCTTTAATTCAAGACTACAAACACAAAACTTGTTGAATTTACACTTGTACTTAATCTTAATCTAGCTCAAGAGGTCATAAATAAAAAAGAAAATTAAGAGATATTGAAGCTTAATCAAGAGCCAAGCATAGGATTTTTAGAATCCAAAATTATTTAGATTTTATACTTCAACCTTTTAACTCATGCTAGAAGAAGGATCATCCTCATCCAATGATCTAAGCTTCAATTTCCACATCAACATTAGTATTGGTAAAACCAAAAAGCAATTCTACAAAGTGGTTTTATTTATGTCACATATGTTTAATGACTCTTAAGGAAGAATTAAGAGCTAGATTAATGAAGATATGTTGAAAGGTAAGATGAGATGATTTGTACCCAAGCATATGATTATTTAATAGCATTGGCAAAGTAGCTTAGTAAAATCAACGCTTGTGACATGCGTGAAAATATAATTCAAACAGCCTATTCCCAAGCAAGAAAATTAAAAAATGAAGATTCAAGTATCAATGAATAAGCTCATGATGAATTTCAAATCATAGAGCCATTAGTAAATACTTCAAGCATAAAGGAAAGATTTCTTGAATTTCTTTTGAATCTTAGCTAAAATATCTCACAAGGAGAAAGAAGAGGCACCTCATAAATTCTAATACATTGACACTTTCAACTTCTTTGACTACCTATAACATTTCAAGCTAAACATTTATAAGCATCAAAAATGGATTAGCATTAGGCACCTAGAGTTAGAGATATGTGAGAGAGATTTATTCAAATTTGACAAGGATCATGACTTAATAGAAAAGATAGAGATTTAGGATATAAAGATAATGAAGGATTGAAAATAAATCTATGAAATAAAAAGTATTCATAAGCTTGATTTTATGATAAGGAAAAACTTTATTAGAGATGTTACAAGCCACTTGATAGTTGAAACTATGTACAAGAAAGATAAGCTTTACTTTAGAAAAAAAATACAAAATGATATATCAACATCAATGCTAAAAAGGTGTGTGAGCTCTATGGTTTAATAGAGCCCAAGATAACAAAAGTAGAAGCTCATCAGTATAATGAGGATGTACATAGCAAAGACTTTTGGGCTCATCTAAAAATAGGAAAAGTTTTAAAGCTATTGTCGGCCAATCTTGTAAAAGCCTAGGGATACTGAAATGTTATTTGTAGAGCTATAGAACCGAGGTTTCCTCATAGAATTTTCATTTCAACTTTAAATTTTTGTTCAAACTATGAAGTAAACCTAGTTGTTGATTATGATGTTCAGGCCTAAGTAGCATTAGAGAATAAAAGAAATTTCTTCCTTGTATAGTACATGAATAATGTATTGAAGAGTAGCTTGGCAAAAATTCAAGAACAAGGGGCTTGATTAAGTTTAAGATTATTTTTAATGGATTATTTGTTAAGTAAAATTATTGAGCCTAAAAGGACAACCTTAGTTTTTGTAAGTTATGCATCATAGTGAAAAGCTCATCCCAAAGATCCCTATTATGATTTCTTTCCAATCATATATCAAGGGAGATATTTTGATGCCTAGGTATTGGAATTTTCTATGAACTGTATATACTACCATATATTTAAATTCATCTTAGGAGCCTTTCCACCATGAATTGACCAACAAATTATCATCAAAATAAGGAGAAAGTATCATGGAGCTATTTTTCTACATGCTTGTTATACTAAAAGTTTAATAGTAGGTTTTGAAGGAAAAGCTTTTAAATTTCTCAAGTTTGTAGCTCATTTAGCAATATTAGAAGTGGGATGACAAATGTGGGAGAGCCCATTGAAGAATGATTATAAGCTTAAAGAGGTTTTTCCTTTGAAATTTGGCTTCTAGGAATTCAACAATGCAAGACATCTAAAGGACATGACTAAAAGATATAAAGAACAATGTGATTTATGTTTAGTTCCTAAGGAAATTTATTCAACTACAAAGATCTAAAAGATTCATTAGCCTCAGAATATAGATGTAGTTTATCATATAGCTATAGAGAAAGAGGTAAATCAAGATAAGGATAAAGCTTCTAAATATTTGAAAAGTTTATTAATGAAGTTTCCAACCTTTATGTGTGATAAGCCTTTGTCCAGGGACTTTCCTAATGAATATCTATCTCTATTAGAAGAAAATTAATTCTTTTGGAAGCTACAAGATCCTAAAGAAGTCATGCGAAATAAGAGATTCCTACTAAATGGGACTGAGTATGTAAAGGTTAAAGCATACAGAAAAATAAGAATAGAGAATAAGGCATAATAAAGAAAAACAAAAATAAGAGCTTATTAAAAGGTAGTATTAGTAGCTACTAGAATAATAGAAATTACAAGAACTACAATAGCAATAGCATAAGGAAGGGGAAATCTCATCTTTAGCTCTAACAAACTTTGACTTTCCCTTAGGCTATTTGATAATAAAAGCAACTTTGTCCTTCAAAATTAAAGAAAAAAAGGATGAATTATTTTCAATTACAATCTACCCAGTAAGCTAGAAACTAAAGTAAGTATCATGTTTTCTTATAAGGAAGATGATCCAAAAATTGGAGGATAAAAGTTGATAATGCCCCATAAAGACATGTTAGAAACCGTAGTTATGCTAATCAAAGATATGGGACAAGTAGCTAATAATCAAATATTAAAGCTTAAAGAATATCTGGTGTAAAATGAATAGGAAGTAATTAAACTAAGAGAAGAATTGAAAAGCTCCAAAGATAAAATTGAGTACCTCAAGGTAATGATTACTATTAAAGAATAATTTCTTAAAAATAAAGAATAAGCCATGACACAATTGGAGGAGAAGCTAAATATTGTAAGTTATGAACTAGAATAGGCTAGAAAGGGTAAATCTCCAAATTGTTCCTATTTATTGCAAGCAAATTCTCAAGAATTAATTGTTGAAATCAATTACAACAAAGAATGAGTACAAGAGACTAGAGTTGAGATTGAAGAAATTAAAGGAAATCAAGCCATTTTTGTCCAAATGGAAAGAATAGCTTAAGAACTAGTTGAAATAACTAGAGGAAAAAGAGAAATATTTCTATAATATAAAAATATTTTCTTGGAAAATATGATGATGATAGTCATAAGAATAATGATAGGAGCTACTCAGAAAAGATTAGAACTAGAGAAAATCTATTTAGCAATAAGAGATGCATTAATTAAGATAAATAATTCTCTAACTGAATTAAGTGTCAACAAAATAAGAGTTAAGGATATTATTAAATATCTTGACAACACTAATCTTGATATATTGAATCATTTTATAAAAGTATTACTCATTCATGGGAAGTTATCTCAGCAGTTATTGATAGAAGTTCTCTAAGTTTAGAGAATAAAGAGAACTTAAGAATTTGGGTAACTATCTAATGACTTACAACTATATGAAGAAAACATTAAAATGATGAAGCCATAATCTTATAAATATTGTAACTGCCAATGGCTACTATATAAAGCCCAGAGTAGATTTGTAAAAAGGAGAGAATGGGTGGACACTTTTTGGGTAGAACATCCTTTTGAAAAATTTAAATAGTTTCACTTATCTCTTTTGATATTTTCTAAATTTATATTAAATAGTATTCTTTACTCATTTATCTTAATTATGCATAGCCACTTATTAGTGAAAGGTAGATTTTAGAATAAGTTATTTTCTCTAGAAACTGAGGTTTAGCTCATTCTTACTCTTCTCATTAAATGGGATGGCTTTTATAAGTGTCAATTTTGAATCAATTTAGAGTAGAATTAATGTTGTCATTCATGTAATTTTAAGCTTTTTAGAAAATTTTCTATCTTAGGTTCAAGCATTGTTTGGTAAAAATTTTGTAAAATTTAGCTTTAGGAAGTTTACTAATAGATAGCTCAAATTGGATGAAGGGCATGTTCTATAAATTATTCCATCTACTATATTAGCTATGCAAAGTTAGAGTTAGATAAGCAACAAGAATTATTATGATTCATTATTGAGAGATACCTAAGAGGGATAGTAATCATTCATATATAGAACAATACTTTTTTTTAAAAGCATTTTACTAACAATATAGACTTTTCCACAGTTAGTTCATTTAAATAAGTAATAGCTATTTTGGGGTATTTGTGCCTTTGTGGAACTAGAGACTAGGAACCACCTAAAATGAGTTATTCAAACTATTCTTAGAGCAAGGTTGTATTCCTATGCCAATAGTTAATTGACACTAGAAGAAGGGTTGACTTATTAAAATTTATTAAAATTGATCAAGTTAAGTTAGATCAGAAGTTAGGTTAGATTAACTAGTTTTTTAAGCTCATGAGTGGATCCTTAGACATGCAAGAAGATTTTAAAAGCCCAACAAGTATATTTAATCTTAAGATTAAAGAATCATCAGAAGAAGAATCTAAGATTTTCATTTGAAATTTAGGAAGTGAGGAAAAGACAAGATGAACTAGGGTCTCACCTTTGATTAAATGTTTATCTTTCAAGAACAAAGATAGATAAAAAACAAGATCATTTGGTAGAATAAAAAATTTTCAAATAATTGCTAACCCACCTCCTGTAAATCCATTTTAGCTTTGAATACCTTTGATGTTTAATGCTTATCATGGCATTCCTCAAGCTCCTTATAAGTATTTACCAAAGCCTTACATTCTTGGTAAGGCTTATTTAGTAGAGAAATACTTGCATTTATTTGAGTTACCCTTAGTGCATATGAACATTTAGGATCAAGATCAAGCATGTAGGCTATTCATAGGTAATCTTAGAGATATGGCTTAAATATGATATTCTAATTTGCCAAATAATAGCATTGCTAGATGGGATGATATACAGACTTTGTTGATAGGTAAGTTCAGTAATTAAATTAAGCAACATCAACTCTATAGTGAACTTGCTCAAATAAAATAAGGAATCAACTAGAGAATTTAACATTAAATTTCAAAGGGTATATGACTTATTTTAAAATAAGGTTTAACCAAGTAATGAAATTTTAAGAGACACTTACTTAAACACTATAGATCCGAGAATTTCAATTTTATTATGAATAACTTCAAGTATGAATACTTTAGCTGACCTCTATAGTGAAGCCATTGGATTAGAAAGATAGTTGATATTAACTCTAAATAATTCATAATACATTGTAAAAGAATCACAAAGAGGAGTACTTCCTATACAAAATGTTACTCAACTTAAACCATTATATTCAATAAATAGTATTATTTAGTTACAAATTAAAGAACATGACAAAAATAAACTTTTAAAAGAAATCTCCAACAAAATTGTCAAGATAGAAAAAGCTATGGCTAGGATGAAACTTAAAGAAATTTTTTTTTGACAACCTAGAAAATCTGATCGCTAAACTAGATGACACTAAAGAAAGGGAAGTTTTAGCTTATTCAAATTTAATAGAATTTGAAAAAGAGCCTAAAGAACTAATGCAAATAGGAATTCAATACTTAGAAAGGTTATTAAGTGATGAAACATTTATAGATTCAGAATCAGGATATTCACCTAAGGATAATTTCATTAATAATGAAGATTCTAAATATGAAATTAGGAGCATTAAAGAAAGGATGATCATATCTAAACCTTTGAATGTAATCCCTAAATCTACTAAAAAGAAAAATACATTTAAGAAGAAATAGAAATCAAAAGAAAAAGCTCAACCCAATGAAGGAAGTCATCGAGACTTCTTTCCAAAAATGCTTAGAAGATTAGGATTTTATGGTGAAGGGAAGTATGATATAATAGAAGATCTAAAGAGGATTAAGGATGTTACTAGTTTGTATTAATTGATTTAGAGCAAAGGATGCTCAAAATAAATTTTGGAGAAAATTTAAAATAAAAGAAAGGTTAGTGATGTAATTACAAATTACATCTATAATGCTAATAAAACCATTAATAAAATTTTAGTTGTAGGTCATAAAAATGCACAACCTTTCTTATCAACCCTTAAAAAATGTAGATATCTACATAACTTCTTGGTTAATTTCGGAGATACTTCTACATTAATGCCCTTATTAATTTGTAAATAGTTAGGACTAAAACTAGAAGAGTCAAATAGGAAAATAGTTCAAGTTGATAAGAGTAGAGTTAATATGATATGCCAATTACCAAATGTACTACTTCAAGTAGCTTCATAACCTTGAATCAACAATATAATAATAATCCAAGCAACAAATATTCCTGATGCCTACAACTATTATTAAGTAGAATTTGGAGCAAAATTTTC
>MNCI01011109.1:115751-128868 GCA_015680685.1 Gnetum montanum | reverse complement strand
AGAGAGAGAGAGAGAGAGAGAGAGAGAGCCATTAATGGTAAAAAATGGCAAGAATAAAATGATTGAATCAACAAAAGTTAAATTAAGAGTTAGCTCTATTTAAAAAATAAAAGTCATGTATTTTGACAATCAATGGGAATAATCTTGAAAATCATATTTTGATGGAGCTTGTAATTCAAAAGCATCAGAAGTAGGTATTGTTTTAATTAGCCCATAAATTAATATTAAATAAATAGCTATATAATTATAATTTTCTTTTACTAATAATAGATATCAATATGAAGCTCTATGTAGAGGCTTGAAAATAGCTTATGATAAAAAAAATTAAGTTGAAAGTAAGATGGGACTTAAAGCTTAACTATGATCAAGTACAAGGAAAATGCAGTATTAAAAGCTTATTTCTTAGGTCATACAAGTAGAAGAAAACAAAATTACTCAACTATTTTATGAAATATAAAATTAAAAATAGCCCAAGAGAAGACTATTAGATAGCTGATGGGCTTATAGTAGGAGCTTCAACTCTTGAATTATCAAAAATAAATAGACACCATAGTAAAGTAACTAAATTAGAATCAGATTGCATGATACCTAATAATAAAAGATACTTTTAAGTTTTTAAATATGATAATCAAATAGCATAATTTATTAAAAACATAGGAGAATTTAAAGACTAGGTTTATAAGGAAGAAATAAAAAAAAGGTAAAAACAATACCAAAAAATATGTTGTAATTAATAGAAGAGTTGTAAGGAAAAATTAGTTAAAGGATTATACATCCAAGATCATGAGGATTAAGCGTATGAAATAATAAGCTTAGGATGTAAAGATATTCCAAGAAACCTAAATATTAGATTGAAGCTACAATCACAAATTAAAAAAAGAATGATATAGGTTCTTAAAGAGAGGTTAGAAAATGTTTCTTGGTCATATGATCATTTGAGAAATTTTAATCCTAACATTATGAGTTATAAAATTTCTTTAATAGAAGGTTGAAAGGTGATTAAAAAAAATTAAAAAATTTTAACCCAATTTTTAAGCCAACAATGGAAGCTAAGATTAAGAAGTTATTAGGTGCACATGTAATATATCCAAAGAGGTATTAACCTTAGATAGCTAATTTAGTAGCAGTCATGAAGAAGAATGAAGATATAAGATTATGTGTTGATTTTAGGATTTTGAATAAAGCTTCTACTAAATATAGATACTCACTCCCATGGATTGATAAAATGCTAATAAAAGTATCAGAATGCTATCTATATTCATTTCAAGATGGTTTTTAAAGTCATAATTAGATAATAGCAAATAACAATGATCAATATAAAACAACATTCATCAAAAAGTGGGGAAGTTTTTAATACAAAAGAATGCTTGTTGGCTTATCAAATGCAAGGGCTACATTTCAATGAGCTATAGATACTACATTCAATGGGCTTATTGAAAAATATATGGCTATTTATCTAGACAATATCATAGTGTATTTGAAGCATGAATCAAATCATATATCTCATTTACAAAAGATATTTGATAGATGTAGGGAATTCAGTATCTCTTTGAATCCTAAAAAATATGTTTTTGAGGTTAAATTAGGTAGCTTACTTAGACATATAGTTTGTCAAAAAGGAATGGCTATTGATTAATCTAGAATATAAGCTATCCAAGGTATAGAACATTCTATAAATAAGAAAACACTAAGGTCTTTCTTTGGGAAGATAAGTTTTATTGAAAAATGCATACCAAGATTTATAGAAATAACGAAGCCTCTTTTATAAATGTTGAAGTAAGAAAAATAAAGGAATTACTTGAAGCATTATATTTAATTAAGAAAGCCATTTTAGAAGTTTCATATTTGGTAAAACCTAAGCTAAAAGAATATTTATGTTTGCATGCTTTTGTCTTCACGGATTCTCTAGCTACAGTATTAATACAAAAGTATGAAAAAGAAGAAAAACCAACTGAATTTTTTCGTTATCAATTGAAAGGAGTTGAAAGAAATTACTCTAAGCTAGAAAAACATGTTTATTGTGATAAAATATTTAGGACATTATAAGTATTATCTAGAAGACATTATAGTCCACATTATGACTATAGAACCAACTATAAGATAATTTTTATCATAAAATGAGATTGCTCTTAAAAGAACTAATTACATAATTAAGCTATAGTAGTTTAAGTTTATCTTAAAAACATGTACAAAGTTAAAAATATGGAATTAGCTAAAATGATGACAAAAGAACCTGAACATGAGATGTTATCCCTTTTTTAAATCAAGAATTAGTATGATGATATAGTAAGATTTCTCATAAGTAAAAAATTTTATAAGCATTTATCCAAAAATCCTTATAAATAAGACAAAGAAATATATTCTCACTTAGGGAGTTTTTTAGAGAAATAATTTTTAGAGAATCCTACTGGAGTGTTCATCCAATCAAAGAATTAAAGAAATCCTAAATCAATTTCATGATCATAAGGATTTGTATTATGAATCCCCAAGAGCTACAATGCAACATATACTAAGATATAAATTTTATTGGCCCATGATGTATAAGGACTTACAAGACAAGATTTTAACTTGGTATAAATGTCAAATTTATGAAACAAAGCTAAAAACCAAAATGCTTTAGTAAAGTTAGTGGTAATAGATAGAGCTTTTCAATGGGAATTAGATTTCATAGGAGCTATTACCCCATATCAAATAGGAGATAGATTCATTTTTCTAGCCACTGACTATTTTACTAAATGTCTAGAAGCTAAATCTCTAAGGATAAGCACATGATACAATGTAATCAAATTCATAAAATAATACATTATAAATCATTTTGGAATGTTGGAATCAATTGTTACTAATAATGACACAACCTTTCAATCAAACAAATTCATAAGATGGGCTTCAAAGAAATCAATTCTATTCTATTCTATTTATCTTCAAACTATTAGCCATAAGGTAATGACCTAGGTAAGTCCACAAACAAAAATATGATCTCTTATATTAGACATTCTATTGATAAGAGTATATGGAATTGGCATGATATATCACAAGGAACTTTATGAATAGATAGAATTAGTATTAAAAAATCTATAGTTACTACAACACTTAACCTAGTTTATGGGTTTAATGCTTGAATAAATAATTCATTCATGTCATTATCATTAGGATTTATGAAGAGTTATAACTCATGATTGGACATAGAATATGATTTGATGACTTTATTATTATAAAGAGAGACCAAAATTGGTGAAGCTCAGGATAAATTGTTACAAAATGTAGTAATAATGAAATGATGACTTGATCACTGGGTCAAAGGAAGGCATTTAGAGAAAGGGATTTGGTTTTATTATGAAAAATAAATAATAAGAGTGAGGACAACAAATTTTTAGCTAAATGGACTAGGTCATTGATAATCAAATAGGAAGTGGCAGATATTGCTTTTACACTAGCTTCATTAAAGGAACAAGTGTTAAGCATTCCATTTAATGCTTTCTTTTGAAATATTATTCTAACCAATTGCCCATTTAAATAACTTAGTAATGGTCAACCAGAATCTAAATATGCACATAGTATCTTGTAACTAATTTTTTAGGATTAAATAGAAAGTAGAAGGTAAGGCTATAAAAATCCATTTCTAAATTATTCATCACCAGCCATGATTGGGAAGACAAGGCTAATAGTAAGAAGAAGATTATTTGCAAATGCAAGAATAGTAAGAATGAAAGAAAGGCCTCTTATTCCATATTTATCTAGGTGTTATCCTCAACATGTACAAAGGATATACTATAGATATATCACTTATGAAGCATCTTATAATTGTCGATTCATGACTTTGCTTTTTAATGAGTTCTCCATCCTTACAAATGATAAATCAATCCATGTATAAGATTGGATTGAAATCCTAGAATACTCTAATTTATAATTAATGAGGAATTTTAATGAAGAGAGCCTAGTTCAAAACCTCAATTATGAAGATGTTTTAGTCTCTCAACATGAAAATCACAAGGAGGAAAAGTTTAAAGACTCCGAGAAAGAGCATGAAGGTGAAGAAGTAACAAAGAAGCATGAAAATCCAAGAAGCCATAAAGAATGGTCAACTGAAAATATTAAATAAAAAACTATTGTGCCTATTCAAGTAACAACAGAGCTTGAGTATGATGGAGCTTCAAAATGTAAAGTTTTTCAAAAAAAAAGAAAAGGCATAATCATTATACAATGCCAACTAGTTTCATCAGTCTAGTTTTAATTAGCTTGCTTTACATTTTTTATAGGATCGTGGTTTTTTCATTCCTATTTAGTCTTAAGCTACAAGGATTTTTCCCCACAAAATATTTAAGCATTTCTTCAGTTTCTCTTTTAAATATATATGGTGTGTTTTATCCAAAAGAAGTGTGTTTTCTTTTGGATACAATTGTTGTTACAACACTCACCATTATTAGGGAACAACAAATATTAGAATTATTTAGCTTAATTTGGAATTGTTCAATAGCTCTTGAACCAAAAGATTGATTAATTGGCATAGTATGATTAAGATGAATTTCTCATTTAGATAAGAAGTATTATTGGTGAGCTCAAAAGGAAATTTTGTGAAGTTACATAAGATTTTGGCTCATAGTCATATTTCTTTAAATGTGAGGGCATGAAATAAAAGCCCTAAATAAAGAATGAAGCTTATAAAATAAAATCATTCATAAAATTCCAAAAGGATTTAGCTTATTTTAACAAGGATTTTGATAATGGTGAAAATTTTAAGTATGATAAGTGACTTAGAAATTATTGGAACATTAAACATGCAAGTTTGCTAAGTCTCAAGGAATCGATATGAAGAGCTAGGATTTCAAATCAAATTTGAATACCGCAATACAATGCATTGTTTATTAGTTCCAAAATAAGAGCTCATGAGGACATAATATAATCCAAAATATTTATCTCTCTTAGTTTATTAGCTAGGTATTAAATCACCAAATATTAATTCATAAAGCTAAAAGGATTAGTTTTAGGGTCAACATAAGTCCAAATAGCTCATCTAAAGAATTATAAGAATAAGTTTAGTTTGTGAAGTTAGAATAGGTGTGTAGAACCAAAAATTCAAGTCTACAAATAAGCTCTACAATCCATATTAATGTTATCTAAATTATGAAGTAAAATCAACTTTACATCTAAAGACTCAACTAACTTCATATGCCACATCATCTTGTAGAATTAGGAGAGATTTGTAGAGCCAAAAATGGTTCTATGAGTTGGTTATATAAGTGATCCCTAAAATACCTTTGTAAACCATGTTAGCTCCTAGTTGGTTTGTCCATAGAACTAAGGGAAGTATATAAAATCAAAATGTGCTTCTACAAAAAGCTTCTAGAGTGGTTCTACTAGGTTATCTCTCAAATCGTGTGGGTTCATAGAACCAAAAATTGGATTTATAAGTAAGCTCCAAAATGGTTCTATGAATGAAATCAACATTGTTTAGCACAATTATTATAGGGTATGCTCAACATGTGGAACCAAAAATTTAGTTCTACAAGTTAGCTCAATTTTGGTTCTACCACATCAAAAGCTCTTAAAAGATATTATATGCTCATTTTGACCTCTTCCACATTAGCTTCTACATAGTGCAGGTTTTTAGAGCCAAAAAATGGTTCTACGAGTGGATTCTATAAAGAAGTGACATCAACTTTAAAAATGATGAATCATTAGTTCATTGGGATATCTGATAAAAAGTTAATTTTTGGTTAGCTCCAATATCTTAGCCCCAATATCTTGGCTTTGATATCTTGGCTCCAATATCTTAGCCTCAATATCTTGGTCACATCGACTATGCCTCATCGATGCGTGAAATGATGCATTTATGAGGCCCCATTGATAAATATGCATCCTCCTGCCATGTATTGGCATTCTTTGATTAATAGAGTAGGTGAAATCTTGCAGGTTTATTCCGTAATCTTAGAGAATAGTTAGTGAGTACCTACAGTGTGAATCTGAGTCAGTTGTATGATCTCTTATTCAAGTGGCAATGTACCTAGACACATTTCATGAACAACAATAAGATTGAGATTGATTCTTATTCATTGCAGCATTTTGACTTAGATTAAATTTACTTTCCATGTAATTTACATTTCATGTACTTAGTTAATATTTACACTTCCATGCATGTTAATGAATTTGCAGAATGAGAACAACTAGTTTCAAGCATAAAAACACATTCGCTTGGTAATCCCAATGTCATTATTGCTTGGTTCACCCAGTAGCATAGCGCTCGGTAATCCTAGTAGTGGATATGTGGGTTCAAGATGTGTACAACAAGCTAGGAATAGACACTCATCACCTGTAGGCTATTTTAGAATTTACTTTCCATTGTTAATTAGTTTAAACAAATGATTTCTTTATTATTGTTAGGAGTAGCATAAGATCAAAACAACATCAAGAATCATATGCGTCACTCTAGACTAAACCATACGTGACAAAGCTACCACTAGTCCAAGTGGGAAGACAATGAACTGCAATAAAGGCATAAAAATTTATGTCATAACTAGTTCCATCCATGAAATTTAACTAGATCTTGCATGAATTCTTGTGATTCATATGATTGGATGTAGGGGGTACTTCGTCACTCATCATTGGTGCCATTGCCATTGATTCAAGGGATGTGCAATCCATCTTCCAAATGTGTGGCCATAAGATTATTTGTGGGGGAGATGCTCTATCTTGGTTCAAGAACTAATAAGTGTTTTTCACCTTTTCTATTTTACAATTTTCTATCATTTTCCCATTTCTTCCAAAATTTTTTGATTCTTCATATGTTTTTCTTTTCTTAATATTTTCATTTTCTTTATACTTTTATCTTTTATTGAGTCATTCTCTTTATGTTTTATGAATGTATTTTATGTTTTTGTTAATAATATTTCCAAGTCATGATGCAAAAGTCAATGCTATGTGTTAGGTTTTTGTTCTATGCTATCAAGATGATTGGATAAGTAATTGTGTAAAGTAGTGAGACCACCTCATCCATCCCTCTAGTTCTTTGAATAAAAGGTATTTTTCATGGAAAAAATTTGGTTCTTCAATCATGAAACTAAAATTAATCAATGATCAATGTACCTTGAAGAAAGAGGAATCACCAAGTGGGAATGGCAAAGGATGCAACCTTAAAGGGACTTGTTGGATTTTCTTTTTGTCTTCCTTCATGTGGTTTATGACTCCTCTTAGAACATATCATCACTCCTCCATCGACCAATAAAAAAGAATATTTGTCTTTGCATGGTGTGATTTCCATTTAAAAAAAAAAACCAAAAAAAAAAAAAAAACAAAAACAAAAATAAAAAAACAAGAAAAAGAAAGATAAAAAATAATGGGAATTCAAAGCACACCTCTTAGATACAATAGTGGGCTACAAGCATTGGTTATGGGGCTGGAAAGACATGTTACCCATGCCTGAAGATTCCCCTCTAACTAAGACTCTTCTTTCCTTCTTCTCTTTTTGGAGTGATGATTGTTCTTTGAGATGGTTGTGGACTCGTGGTGGTTGGCAGGACATAACACATCAATGTGAGGTCATTGTTTATGGTATGGGCTTGGTCTGAGCGTGGATGGATAGGTATGCTAATCATTTTAATCACATTTATCACAAGAACCTATTATGGACATGGTCAAGTACCTTATATCCTAATCTTTACAATCCCTTCTCATTTCATTATTTACCTAACTACTGCATCAAATTATGAGCCTTCTAGTTTCGTGTAGTATATTGCAACATCCCAACCATGGTAGTTGTGTGTTGTTTGGAATAAAGGCATGGTCTACATGTAACTTCTTGGTTACCCATGAACATCTATAGTAGTGGTTATGCAAGGGCATTATGGTAGGAGCCTACTTTGGGGAGGACCCACTTACATAACTTTTGTTGATCATGGCTTTGAAGTAACCTTTACATCTTCCAAAACATTAATGATAGTTTCTCTAAATTTATGTATAATTTTGAGACTACTCATCACTTTTAATTACTTTTTTTTTTTTTTACTTTTTCCTACTTTTCTATTAAAATATCCTTCAATATTTCTTGGTCATCTTCTGAATCAGACCTTTGGTTTCAATTGTTCAAAAACTTGTGTGTTTTTGGAGTTATGCTTATTAGTCATGGGGGCTAGGAATGTCCACCTTGAAATTTTTCTAACATCCTATTTTTAAACATCATAGTAACTAATGTAATTGATCAAAATAATGTGAATAGCTTGATGATTTTAGTTACGTCATAGCCTTGGGCATGGTGTGCTATCATCACCTTGTGCTTAAATAAAAACTAAGGGATCCAAAAAGAGTTAATTATTAAGTAGAATTTACCTAAACTAATGTTGATCCTTTGGTGACTAAAGGTGATACTAAAGAAACACCTAAGGAAGAAGGTCTTTTGATAGGAAAAAAAATGAAGCTAAGAGGGGAGCAACGATGGATATGCCCATAAAAAAATCATAGCACATACAAGATGGATGTTCAAGCATTGTTAGTTTACTAGATTCATGGGATAATTAGAAGATATTTTATTCCATCCTTCAAAAATGTTCTACATAACCAAAGAAGCATTAATATAACAATCTGGGTTGGAAGTTTGCCACTACTAGAGGTAATAAGAAGAATCATCTTCAGTGGATTCTTGAAGATCTTTGCAAATTTTTTAATCTTCAAAGTTTGTCTAGTTATTTTGTTACTCTGTCATTTTGTATGCATCCACTAGAATAAAATTTTAAAATGTAGCACTCAGAGTCAATCAGTAGTTAATGTTAGTAAATAATTCCATCATTCCTAATTTTTTGTAAAGAAAGCTTAGTCCTATCCTATTAACTCGAGGATGAGTTTTAATTTAGTTGTGGGGGTATGATGAATCATTAGTTCATTGGGATATCTAATAAAAAAGTTAATGTTTGGTTGGATATGATATCTTAGCCCCAATATCTTGGCTTTGATATCTTAGCTCTGATATCTTGGCTCTGATATCTTGGCTTCAATATCTTAGCCCTGATATCTTGGCTTCAATATCTTAGCCCTATCAACTATGCCTCATCCATGCATGAAATGATGCATTAACAAGGCCCTGTCGATGCAATGTCTATTTTCACCTATAAATATGCATCCTCCCATAGTGTATTGGCATTCTTTGATCAGTAGAATAGCCAAAATCTTATAGTTTTATTCTGTAATCTTGGAGAATAGTCAGTGAGCGCCCATAATGTAGATTTGAGTCAACTGTATGGTATCTTATTTGAGTGGCATTATACCTAAACACATTATATGAATGGCAATAATATTGAGACTGATTCGTATTCATTGTAGCACTTTGACTTAGATTAAATTTACTTTCCATGCAATTTATGTTTCATGTACTTAGTTAATATTTATGTTTCCATGCATTTAATGAATTGGTAGAATGAGCATGACCAGTTTTGAGTGTAAACATGTATTTGCTTGGTAATCCCAACACTATTATTGCTTGGTTTACCTAGTAACATAGCACTTAGTAATCCCAGTAGTGGATATGTGGGTTCAGGATGTATATGGCAAGCTAGGAATTAACATTCATCACCCGTAGGCTAGTTTACACTTTACTTTCCATTATTAATTAGTTTTAAAAAATGATTTCTTTATTATCATTAAGAGTAGCATAAGGTCAAAAAAACATTAGGTATCATATGCCTCATTTTGGACTAAATCATATATGACAAATGATGGGATGTGATATCGCATGGACCGCGATATACCGTACACGATGTATTGTACGCGATATCGTAGCGCGCGGCTAGTTCTATAAATAAGAGGTGGCTCTCCCTTGTTTCTCCATCTAGATTTAGACCTTAGCCAAACTCTTGCAGTTTTTCCATTCTAGAGTTAGAGTAATTTCCATGTGCCCGTAGTAGGAGTCCCAAAGTGAATGGATCTTTATTTGAACAAATATTATACCTGAGCACAAGTTTGTGTACGAAAATAAAGACGAACTTTTGGATAAACCTTACAGTGCATGGATTAAGCTATATAGGACTTTAATTATTGTTAATGTTTAAATTATTTATTAGTTAATTAATTCTCTCTCAACCCTTAACTCCTAGTTAAGTGCATTCAGTACGACTGCTTCGAGCACGTGCGTTACGCTTGGTAATCCCAGTAACGAATAGTGTTTGGTAATCCCAGAAGGTTGCATTGGTTCAGGGTGTGAATGGCAAGTGGGAATGAATATTTATGCTAGGCATTAGAACCTAGTTAGTTAAAGTTAGTTACTTAGTCTCTTCACCCTTTCCCTCATTAGCATAGGCGATAAAACATAAAAGATATAAAAAATCACATACCTCAGACTTACTTAACCATACAACTGTGACAAATACAAGTAAGTCTGGGAAGACAATAAATGATTAACCTTAAGTGTTCCATAAGGTGTGTAGGCACTTAGTCTATGGAGTTAGACTGGATCGCACGTGTAACGCTCGTAGTTGTATGGTTGAGTGTAGGGGTACATCGCCACTCATCATTGGCATCGTTGCCAGGGACTAAGTTGTTTGTGCACTAAGTAGAACATGGGAAATCATCCACATTGTTGGGAAGCTTAAACGAACCCTTAGGGTTAATCAGAAGAAAATTTAAACAATGGTCAATAGCACACCGACAAGATAACAATGTCTTCTTCTTCTCATAAAAGCACTTCACCACCTAGGAATCACACAAGAGACAGTCAGCAGTCTAACACATGTAACCAAGAACCACCAGTTCCTCAATAGTATCAGGTAGTGTATACTCATCATGATGAGTATATACCCGATTTTACCTTTATCCTCCATCAGGATGAACAACTACGTTGGCAAGACTTGCAAGGTAACATAGTGTTACCCCTAGATCGGGCAATTCTTAACATGCTTCTTCGTGCTCTTGCACAGATAGGCATGACGTAGCTATATGTTGAATACGTTGCAGAAGATTATGACATAAGGGATTACCATCCCACAGTGGCGCAACATTTAAGGGACTTGAGGCAGGAGAGCTACCATACATCATTGAAGGGCAAGGGGCCCCATAGCGGTTCACCCATCATAAGCGAAATCAAGGGTGGTGAACCTATTTCAATAGGTTTTCCACAAAATGATGTTCCCCCTCCTCACTATGGTGAGGAGGTAGGGTATCATTCACAACCCTGGTTCTAATTCCCATGAACACCAAGTGTTCGATGAGGGAACAAAAACACATGAAAAAGGTGGAAAATCTGATCTTCATCACAATCAGGGCCGTAGCCACCAAAGAGAAGGTAAGAAACATCGTCATGGCGATGGTTCCCCTTCTTCTTCCCCTTCATCGCATCATTCACCCTCTCCTTCCACATTAGGATGTAGTCACAAAGAGCACAATTGTGAGGATAAGGGTAAGGATAAGCAAAATGAGAATCCTCAACGAGAGAGTTGAGAGAGAGGACAAGGGAATTATAGAGAGTCAAGGCATAGAAGGGAAAGTAGGGAACCATGTAGGCATCATAGATGTCATGAGAGAGATGATCATGACAAACCCCTACTAGCAACCTGGAGTATGTTAAACATTATGAAGGCAATTAGAATACCTACAAGGCATCAAAAAGATAGTTGGATCAAAAGACTAGACATGAATAATATCCCATGGTTTGAAGGGGGATATAGCGCTGATCCACAAAACCACTTATAGGAATTCCATGATGCCTGCGCCTTGTAGAATATTGAGAATGAGTGGTAGAAGTTAAATTTTTTCCCTAGGACACTCATAAAAGAAGCGAAAAGTTGGTACTGATCTTTAGAGCTAAAAACCATTAGGAGGTGGAGTACAATGCTAGAATTGTTTAACGATAAATACCAAACATACTCCAGAGTGTCCAATTTGCATAAGCAGGTCCAAGGATGGAAGCAGGGTAATCAAAAACCCTTGGATGCTACCATGGGCCGATATTACGCATTTCTACATCGTTGCCCGGGCCATGGTTATGCACAACGGGATCAACTCCGCCACCTTGTAGATGGGCTAAGACATGAAACCAGGAGAACCCTTGGGACATATGCCCAAGGGAGATTATCTGAACTTAGGTCCCACGAAGTTCATAGATTGTTGGAGCAAGTAGCTAAAGAAGAAGGATAGCTATGGAAAAGAGAAAGCATGGAAGAGTATAACTGCGATCCTTCCCTCTGAAAGAGGGGAGTGAGATTTTGCAAGGAAGAGGATGAGTCACCACTCAAAGAGTTAATGAATAGAAAAACATTGCCACTTTAAAAGTTAATAATCGAAGTGTCAGCTAAGGTGGATCAAATGAGGGACTCCTTAGAAAGTAGATTTGAAACCGTTCTAAAAATCGTAGAGGAGTCTAAGGAACGAAGTAGTGACCATGATAAGAAAAAGCGGAGAGATTCAAACCATGCACGTAACAAGGGTAAGGGAAAAATGACTATCACTGATGAGGTTGTGGATTCGGATACAGACAATGACGGTGGATGTGAGATCTGCCAATATGACCTTCCTAAGGGATGTTGCCCAATAATCTCACATATACAAGAGTCTGGGATGTATGCACTCAACCCAAGACTTAACAAATGGCAAGCACCCCGAAGGTTACCTTATCCCCAAGGTAACCTGAGGCAGTTCCACCAACTGTTAACATATTATCCAAGTGGAACTTCACCACAACCTATCGGGCAACATTAGTAGTGGCAACACCCACAGTCATGGGGGATGCCATCGCTTAGGCAACAATACCCTTACCGACAACCAGACCCATATGGCTATTACGTGCAGCAGCTGGTTTCTCCAAGTGACTCTATTAGTTACATGACCGCAAAACAACACTATCAAGTTCAGGAGTATTTTAAAACTCCCTCTCCTGGAAGAAACAATCCACATGCATACCATCCTTCGAATCCATCCGCATCTCTTACGCTATTAGCTCCACCACCAACCACTCCAACAACGCCAAGGGGATTTCCCACTCGATTGCAACAACCCAATGTCACGAGGGCTTCAAATCCTCAATTCTCAGTTGGTTCTGACAATCTTATGCTGAAAAGACCTTTCTTTAGAACCAACAATCCAACTAAGCCCTCACCCTCACAAGCAGTTGAACATTTAAACACCTCCATACCAAATAAAGTTT
>MNCI01011109.1:102297-115648 GCA_015680685.1 Gnetum montanum | reverse complement strand
GCTCTTCTGGACTCAGGTTCTGGAGTCAACCTAATATTGTAGGAGATGTACAAAGCCTGGAACCTACCTCCATTAAGGAAGAGTAACATTTGACTTGAGCTAGTCAACTAGTCCATCACTATCCCCATGGGACTAGTGGAGGACATCATTACCACTCTTTGTGGATGGTCATATCCAATGGATTTCCTAGTGATCCAAGTAACTAACTGTAAGGGAAACTTTCCAGTAATAATGGGAAGAGTCTGGCTAAGTACGATAGATGCACGCCTAGGAATCTGTGATCTTTCCCTAGAAATATCCAAGAAAAACACTTTCAGAAAGATCAAGAGGAAGAAAGTTCCATGCATCACATACAGTGACACCACATGCCATTGCGTGCAAAAATCATGGGTTATGCAAAGCTTAGCATTGCCTGCATGTGATCGGTGTGCACAAGAAGTTAATATACAAAGGTTCCTATATGCAGTAGCCACACAACAAGAGGACACCCTATGGCTGATGGCTGGTCAAGAGAGCAACTTAATAACATGCATGGAATGAACTGATGGAATAACCAGTGCTTATATGAGAAGCACATACACACTTGAGCAAGTCCGTTGCCAACTCCCCAACCTTAGCCTTGAAAACATCAACTGGGGGAAGTTGGAAATTCTTGAGAAATTTAAACAAGAGCCCCTCGATCTGAAACCATTGCCCACCGATTTAGAGTATATGACTCTTGAAAATGAAAAATTGGTAATTATTAATGTGAAACTTGTCCCCGAGCAAAAAGAAAGCCTATTGAATGTGATCAATAAATGGTCAAAAGCCTTTGCTTGGTCATATCCCGAGCTAACTAGAATAGATGCTAGGATATGCCAGCATAGGATTTACATAGACCCCTCCATGAAGCCTTAAAAAAACCATAGAGGCAATTGAACCCGAAATTGAAACAAATAGTAAAAGAAGAGATAGAAAAGCTCCTCAAGGATAGGTTCATATATCCCATTGCTGATAGTGAATGGGTTAGTCCTCTAGTAATCATGCCTAAGAAGGGAGGCAAATGGAGGGTGTGTATAGATTTTTGGCTGCTGAACATGGCAACATTCAAGGATCATTTCCTGTTGCCGTTCGTTGACCAATTCTTAGATACTATAGTGGGGCATCGCTATTATAGTTTTCTGGATGGGTATAGTGGATATAATAAAATACTAATAGCACCAAAGGATCAAGCCAAAACAATGTTCACCAGTCCCTGGGGAACATTTGCATATAAACAAATTCCATTTGGCTTGTGCAATGCTCCTGCCATGTTTCAACATTTAGTTCTAAGCATATTTTAATAGCAGATAGGGAATGGAGTGGAAGTCTTTATTGATGACTTCTCCACGTATGGGACAAGCTTTGATCAAGCCCTGGACCAATTAGAGCAAGTACTAAAATGATGTGTAGAAACAAACCTGAAGCTCAACTGGCAGAAAAGCCATTTGATGGTTCAAGAGGGCATAGTTCTGGGGCATAAGATTTCACAGTCAAGAATAGAGGTAGACCCGGAAAAGGTTAAGGTCATCCAAGGAATCACTCGACAACAAGAAACTATCAAAGACATTTGGTCATTCCTTGGACACACTGGTACTATAGGAGATTCATTGAGAACTTCTCTAAAATTTCCAAACTGTTGGTAGAGTTAACGAAGAAGGATGCACCATTCGAATGGACCAGGGAATGTGAACGAGCATTCCAAACTCTGAAACAAAGGCTTGTGGAAACTCCCATTCTATAAGCCCCTGACTGGTCCAGACCATTCCATATAATCACTGATGGATCTAATTATGCCTTAGGAGCTGTACTGACATAGTTAGATGAACAAAAATTCCCTTATTACATCCACTGTGCAAGTAAGAGTATCGCCGGTGCACAACTCAACTACACAACTATAGAAAAGGAATTAATGGCTGTAGTTTTTGCATTGGACAAATTTAGGCACTATGTGTTAGGCTACAAAGTGTACATTCATATGGATCATAGTGCAAGGTTCTTGATGAACAAGCCAACAGTCAACGCTCATATTATACATTGGTTGGTAATCCTTTAGGAGTTCAACCTAACAATTGTAGACAGAAAGGGCACCAAGAACGTAGTTGCATATCACTTATCTCGGTTGCACTGGGATAGCAAAGAGGATGAATATGCTATATCTGATCATTTTCCTGATGAAACACTCTTTGTCGGTGTAGTGAATAACCAACCCATGGGCACGAATTGGTATAGCAGCATTCTCACTTATCTCATTTTCCAACAGACACCGCAGGGGTCAGACTTTAGGAAGAAGCAACAGTTTCTTCATAAAACCAAGTACTTCATGGAGATTAGAGGACAACTTTACAAAGTCTATCTTGATGGCTTAGTTCGATGGTGTGTACCTGATGTGGACCAACTAAGAGTTCTCTAGGATGCTCATGAGGGCCCTTGTGGGGTCACTATGCAGGGAGATGAATGACTATAAAGATCCTACTTGCAGGATATTACTAGCCAACACTATTTTAGGACGTCCATCATTTTGTCCAATCCTGTGAGCGCTGTCAACGTGATGGTGGAATAACTGCTAGAATGGAGGGTCTACAACAATGGATTTAACCTTTGGAACCCATCGACATATGGGGAATAGACTTCATGGGGTCCATTACACCAATGTCCAATGGAAAATCATATATCATTGTTGCTGTTGACTATCTAACAAAATGGGCTGAAGTAGCTACTATAACAGATTGCACATCATCTACAGCTACACGATTTGTACAACAACAAGTCATTAATAGGAATGACCTTACATTATTGATACAACCTTCCCCTCAGGAGCCATGACAATATACAAGCCTGAAAGACCTGATAAGAGGTTACTGGTCAATGTGCAACAAATAAAACCCTTCCATGAACTAAGAATAGCTAGTGCAAATTACACCTCTGATAGTGGATGACCTCGCTTGTTATTTCAGATCTCTCCCTTTCGATTCAGTCATGGGGGAGATGGCCACCTATGTTGATCATTTGAGGCCCTCAGTTTTTTTTAAGTTTTTTGTTTTACACATTTTTTTACACATTTTTGTTTTGCACATTCTTGTTTTATGAATTTCTTTAACTTTTCTTATTTTTTTTACAACATCGTTCATACTTTTTCTTTTATTTGTGTGTATGTGTGTGTCTTATCCATTTTGTTAAGTTCGTCACCCAATAAGTGCTATTAAATGATGGTATGAACTATTTTCTACTAGTTGCTAATGTTTGGATTTTACATTTAAGATTATGATGTTGATACTAAGGTATGGTTCTTTTGATATGATAGGGAATGAGTCCACTTTATCCATACATCCACAAATTTCTATGGTCTCTCTTGGCTTGGAACTGTACAGTCCCTTTCTCAATAATAAGAACTATAACGAATCGGTGACTGGGCATTTCTCAAACTAAGGAAGGAATCAAGGATTGAAAAGGGTGTGACTTCAAGGGAACTTGACGCATTTGTGTTGGCCATTCTCTTGGGTGCTTGGATGTTTTCTTCTTGAGTTTTCTTACCGCTTTGATGTTACCTAATTACTGGGAAGTTGAGTGAATAACAATAAAAATAATAAGTCTTTGCATGGTGTGGTTCTCACGTAAAAACAGAAAAAAAAAACAAAAAATAGTGAGAATTCAAAGCACGCCCCTTAGATGAAATAATCATTTGGGCTACAAGCACTGGTTATGAAACTAAAATAAACATGTTCTCTCTAACTAAGGCCCTTCTTGCTTCCCATTCTCTCCTCCTTCATTTTGTCGGAATGGTGGTGGCTCTTTGGTGAAGGAATTCTTGTTACTTCAAGTGGATGGATTAGTAAACCTTTTGCCTAAAGCCACCCTGAGTCTTATTCACCAATGAATTAGTGGAAAAGATCATACTTCTCTTCCATGCTTGCCTTAGTCTGAAAAATCTCATTTCCGTTGGTTGGCAGCCCAAACCACTCCTATAGCTTGGCCCCTGTTACTTTCATGCATGTCTTCCAGATGGAGGATATCAAATAACACTATGAGGGGCTTGCCTTCGTGAGTTGTAGCTTGTGATTTTTGTAAAATTCTAGGAACTCTTTTTGTATGAACCAGTTGATGGGGGGTTAAATAAAGACCCCACAACCCATCACCTTTAGCTACTATTACCCTATCACATTCATGTGGTCAAACCACTTGGAGTAATCAACCTCATAATTCCAAGGAGTGATATTTAGGCATTCACTCTTGGGCACCTATAATACAATCAAAAGATTAAGCATATTGAAATTATCAACTATTTCTTCGATAAACCCCATGCTTACCTTGGCCTACGACTCTACACTAGAGGATTCAACAATTTTATACTAGGGTAAGAGTTATGCATGGAAGGAAAAAAAATTATTATTCCATCCTTAATCCAAAAAGAATTAGTTACGATATGTAATTAAACATTACCTTCAAAAATAATGGTATAGATTGAATGGTGGGATTGCACATGGTTGTGGAGACCTCACTTTTTGTTGTGGTCCCTCTTAAGGATGTGCTATGATTCTACCCACAAGACATTGAAGGTCCAAATCTTACTATGAGGGTTTTGTTAATAATAGTTATCCATCCTCGTGAGGCAATGGATTTATAATAAGGCCACCACCTTACTATTACTTTTATTTTTTTTGGATTTTTTTTTAAATTTTATTCACTTTTAACAAGACATCAAACACGTGATGTCTCTTGATACATCAATTTCCAAAAAGTTTAGGTTTCCACTACTAACATCTATGGTTATCAATGTCTCAATATTCTTCAATAAAATAATTTGTCCTAATTACTTGACATCACGTAACACAATAGAAATTGATAGTGAAGTGATAATTTTATTCACTTAATAATATAGAAAGTTTTATTCCTTTTGTCACCTCTTATGATTAATTATTATTATTTGCTTCCTTCCTAGAATTAATTAAACCAAATATCACCTCACAAGGTTTACTTCATTTGATACAAGAATGACTTACAAACTTAAGGTCTTAATACTTCCTAAGTTCTAAGAATCCAAGATGCATTTCTTGCATCAAATGCATTCCCTAACTTGCTCTTGGATGAACTTGCATGTTGGTTATACCATACTATCCTATCCATTCGAAGTTGATTATCCCTCTACCCCCCTAATTAAACTAGGATATGTCCCATACCTAAGTTAATTAGTTAAAACTTTATTGAATAATTGGAAATTGGGCTAGTCAAGAGGATATACCAAAAATAAAGAATGTCATGGATTTTATATATCCCTCACTATGTATAGAATATTGGTAGACTTGGGCCCTGTAAATGTTAGTATTCATAATGCTCCATCATAGTAGGGATCACGAACACTAACACCTATGGAGGGCATAATGGAAAACACATGTAAGAACCTAGAGCTAGAAGTACTAATAGACATAATAGATGGAAGCTTAATAAAAAGTAGAGGGGATATAGCCAATAAGATAAAAGAAAAAATAGGAATAGACAATAGTCTTTAAAATATGAAGTAAGAAGAAGCAAAGGACAAAATAAGCCAAGTAAGGTAAAAGGGAAAAAAAATAAAAAGTAGTAAAATAGTTATTGAGATAAGTTAGTCTACCATGTCCAGTATCATACCCTAGCTAAAAGGTGATAGCTTAGAAAACAAGAATGAAAAATTGTTGCTTCATCCATATACACTCTACTTATGCAATGAGATTCTTGAGGGATTCTTAAAATTGTGAGTCATGAGCATTGCTCCAACAGTAAGGTTCCTGTGGAAGTATGGCCATGCTCATAATTAAAGGTTCTTGTCAGATCCTCTGCTCATATTGGTAATTTTTTTTGTTAAATCAATGATGTCTCCTATTCCTTTTTTTTTCTAATTAGAAGCAGATAATAAGGTCTTCTTCAATCATGAGATTCTTGTGGAGGTAAAAGGTATTTTTAAATTTATTTAATGGGTTGCTCACTTTGATGTTGATGAAGTTTCTCATGTTGAATTCACCTTTATGGCTAGTCCCAATATGACATACCCTTTTCTTCTCATTGACTTATCCAAGAAAGTAATTACTAGAACCTCCCATGAATGCTCAAGACCCAAACCTAGTTATTATTCCTATATCCATGAAACTTAGAAGACTCAAAGAATATTGTAAAGAAAAAAAGAACAAAAAGACTTAGTTTACATAGTTTATTGATTTATTAGTCTAAGGCTAACCCCTATATATGGATTTTTGATTTAAACCAACCTATTTCAAGGTAGGGGGAGTTTTCATTCTCCCTTGCGTTTCAAACATGATGCTAATAAATTCTTTAAAGTCCCAACTAATAATAGAAGGTATTATTATCTTCTACATTTTTCAAGAAAAAATATGTAGAATAAAATAATTCATTTCTTATATTATAATATTACATAGGGCATTTGCTAAAGGTTACTACCCATGGCCTAGACTTCTAATTGACTCTATTAATTTCCTTCATTGTCTTCAAGATAAGTTGGTTTACCTAACTCTACTAATTCATCCTCTCTCGGTTCCTCAACTTGATTTTGATAGTGTAACTTAAGTTTTTGGCCATTGACAAAAGATGTAGTTGATAAATCATCAATAGGAAAAATTAGAATACTTCCATTATTATGGGCTTGTACCACTAAATAAGGGTGTTTCCACCAAGTTGTTAACTTACCTAGAAATTTATGTAGTCTCATATTTTAAAAAATGACTTTATCATCTATTGAAATATGTTTCTTAAAAATATTCTTATCATGTAGACTCTTCAATTTTTTATAATTTTTACTTGTGAAGTGCATGCAACCTCATTTCATCGACTTCATGTATTTGAATCATTCTAAAGTCATGATTTGTTTCATCCTCAAAATTCAATTATTGTGTTAATCATAAAGATTAGTATTTGATTTCTATGGACAATAAAAATTGTTTCCCATGAACCAAGTGATAAGTTGAATATCGTAAACTTGGTTTATATGTAATCCTATAGGCCTAAAGTGCATCTTGTAATTTTTCAATCCAATCTTTCTTCTTAGCAAATCATTTTTGTTAATATCTTTAAAATGATTCTATTTGCATTTTCTACTTGACCATTTGTATAAGGATGATAAGTAGTAGCTATCTTATGTTGAATTACACAAGACTTAAGGAATTTTTCCATTTTTCTATTTACAAAATAGGATCCTTGATCACTTATGATCACTCATGAAGTTCCAAATCATGTTAGAATCTTTTCCCTAAGAAAAGCTACCACTAATTTAACATCATTTTTTGGGATGGATTTAGCTTCTACCCACTTAATAACATAGTCTATACAAAATAGAATGTATTAACATCCATTAGATGGTGGAAATGACCCTAAAAATTCTATACCCCACACATAAAATGGTTCATTTATTAAGATTGGATTTAGTGGCATTTCTTGTCTTTTGGTTATTGCCCCTATTCATTGGCATTTATCACATTCCTGTACATATTTATGTGCATCTTTAAATATTGAAGGTTAATAAAATCCACTTTGCAAGATTTTGATAGTAATTCATCCACTATTAAAATTTCCACCTTAAAGATCATCATGACACATATGTAAAATTTCTTGTTGTTCATCCTTAGCCACACATCATCGTGCTACATTATTCTTACATGTTCTATAAAGGTATGGTTTATTACAAATGTATTTAGAGATGTTTCTTAAAAAATATTTCTTCTCCTCTTTACTCCATTGGGTTGGGGTTTTCATAGTGACAAGGTAGTTTACTATATTAGCAAGCCAAGAATCTTTCATTATGGAAAAGAGTTGTTCATTAGGGAATTCATCATTAAATACTCTTGTCCTATTTTCATTCCTTGTTCCAATCTAGAAAGGTTGTCTACCCCAACATTTTATCTACCCCTTTTATCTAAAATGTTAAGATCAAATTCTTGAGTAATAGGTACCATCTAATTATCCTAGAGTTTTCTATTTTTTTAGTAGCTAAAAATTCATTGGTTAAATGATTAGTGTAAACTCTAGTTTTATATCCTATTAAGTAATATGTAAATTTATCCAAAGCATACACAATGGCCAAGAGTTCTTTTTCTGTAGTTGTGTAATTTACTTAGGCTTGGTCTAAACTTTTAGAGACATAATAAATGATCCATGGTTTATTATCTGTATATTGTCCAAAGACTTCCCCTACAACAATGTCACTAGCATCACACATAAGATTAAATAGAAAATCCCAATTAGGTGATTAAGTATAAGGTTGGCGATTACTCTTTTCTTTAGTTCTTAAAATGCTTCTTGATAATCATTAGTCCATGTGCAAGAACATCCTTTTCTAAGAGCATGTAAAGTGGCTTAGATATTTTTGAAAAATCTTTAATAAATCACCCATAATATCCATAATGTCCTAGAAAGGATTGGAGAGTCTTTAGGTTAGTTGGAGTGAGTAGTGTAGATATTACTTTTACTTTCTCCTCATCCATTCTTATCCTATTCTTAGAAATGACATGTCCTAATACTATATCACTTGTAATCATTAAATGACTCTTTTTCCAACTTAATTTTCAATTTTTATCAATACATCTATCGAAAACATATTCTAAGTGTAGTAATTTTTGTTCATAGGTATCCTTCTAGACTAAAAAATCATTCATGAATACTCCTATATAGTCTTCTAGCATATCAGAAAATATTGATATCATGCCTCTTTCGAAGGTAGAAAGTGCATTACAAAGGCTAAAAGGCATTTGATAGTAAGAAAAATTTCCATATGAACATGTAAAGTTTGTTTTATGCTGATCTTCAGGTGCAATGGCTACTTGATTGTAACCACTAAATCCATCCAAAAATAAATAGTACTCTTGCTCTTATAATTTCTCCAAAATTTGGTCTATGTAAGATAAGGTGAAATGATCTTTCTTTGTGTTTTAATTAAGCTTCCTATAATCCATACAAACTTGCCATTTTTTATTCTTTTTAGGAACTACAATGATAGTACTTACCCACTCACTATTAGCTATTGGATAAATAATTCCTTCTTCTCAAAGCTTTGAGATTTTATCTTTAAAAATTTGTTTTAAAGTTGGATTAATTCTTCTAGGTGGAATTCATATCGGCTTCACATTATCTTCTAGATAGATAAGACATTGACATATGTTGCATGATATTCCTTAATGGAGGTCCTCACAACTCCATGCAAATTCCTTAGATGTTCTTTGTAAAACTTCTAATAAATTTACTTCTTGCTCATTAGAAAGTTGGGAATTTATTATTTTGATCAAGGAAAATGTACTTAAGAGTACTTGGTAGTTCTCTAAGATCCAAAGAATCATTATTTGGTTATTGAATTATTTTTCCAATATTTCTTGAACCCAAATTTAAAATTTGATAAAGAAGAATTTGTTTTTCTTTCATAGAGGGGTCTAATGATCCTTCCTTAAAATGTTTTAATACTAATGTTTTTCTATCATGTGACATTACTGATGTGGGTGTTATGTAGAGCATTCTTGCTTCTTTTATATCTTAACTCAATCAATTTTATTTTACTCTCTATCATATATGTTAAGCATGAAAGTAAGATTGACAAAAGATAATTGGAGTTACCCTAATCTATAATTTATTATTTCATTTGCTAGTACTAACCAAGGTCTACCTAGTATAATGGAGAAACAATCTAGATATTTTAATTCCAATACAACAAAATTAATTGGGTATTTTCCTCTTTCAACCTCCATTATTAAATTTTCCACTACTCCTATAGGTTTTACATTGAAGCCATTAGTCAAAGATATTATCATATTTACCTTCCTTATATCCTCATATCAAGTGATCTAGCCATTTCAAGTGGCATAATATTGATGTTAGCTCATAGATCTGATAGACCATTCTCAATATTCTATCTATTTAACTTAATTTGAATTGTAAAAATCCCTAGATCTTGATATCTTGGAACTTTGTGACTTTTTATAAGTTGAGACAAACTATCAATCTAATAAACTTGCCTAGAAATCTTATCTTTTCTCCTTTTTATGCATAATTCCCTTAAGTATTTAGCATAAAGAGGTGTGTCTTTTACAACTTGTTCTAAAGGAATATGCAAATGTAACTCATTAAACATTTTTTCTATGTGGACTGTGGTTGTAAATTCCTGTTACAATCTTTTAGGGAAAGGAGGTAAAATTGTTAGTCTAGGTAAAGGGGAAAAGATTAATGGTTGTTCTCTTTCTCTTATTGATTAATTATTTTCCTTCTTATTTAATACTTGTGGTTGATCCTTTTCTTGTGTGTCAACTTCTTAAAATCTAACCTTCTTCTAGGGTCTAGGCTCAATAGTCTTTCCACTCCTAGTGGTGATGGAATGTAATTCTTCCTTACCCTTCCTTTGAGATGTAGAATTTGGCTAAGGTTGAGAAGGTAATTCATTCTTTGTTAGATCTTGGAATATTCTCCTTGTTTTATTCATGAATTGTCTACTTTATTCAATGAAGGAGATAAGACTTTGAGTGAGTTTATCCAAGTGTTAGCTAGTTGGGTTATTAAAAGGTCTAAAATTGTTTTGAGAATACTATTGTTGGAAAGGTAATCTTTGCTAGAAGGTGATTGTTGGCTAGCTTCTATATTGTTGAAAAGAATTCACTCATTCTTGTACTTCTTCATGACAATATGCTAAGGCTGGACAAGTGGTGCAATCATGTTGTTGGCTACTACAAAGGCTACATACTTCACTTTGCACCACATGAACCTATTTCTTTATCAAACATGTCAACTCATCCACTTTTTTATTTAATTTTTTAGTTTGTTGGGTCATGCCTTGCATGATGTTGGGTTTTGCCCATCTCTTACTCTAATCTACTAATGAATCTATTATCTTGTAGCCATCTTCTAGTACACAAAGTCAACATTTAGCCTACGATATGATAATAGGCCTTCTATAATGATTTGGTAGTGGGCTAGAAATCCATGGTTGGGATTTTTTAAACATAACCATTGAAATCTATCAAAATTACTTTCATAATTCTCATCTTCATATTACATAAAACTCATTAGTTTCTTTATTAATAAGTACGACCTATCATTGGAAAGAAATATTTAGAGAAAGGGAGCCTTGAATTCATCCCATGAACTAATTTGTGTCCTAAGTATTTGTAGTTAAAAATTAGTTTTATCCTCCAAGGTTAATTTAAAGGTAATCATCTCAGTTCTATCTCCACATTGAGGTTCTAACATTGTGGTTTCAAATTTCTTTATATGAGTGATTGGATCTTCATCATTTGTCCCCCGAAAAATAGGAAATAAGTGAATTTTTTTACTTCCACATCTTTGCCTTGGGGAAAAACTAATGGTCCTTGAGGTATTATTGATGTTTTTTGATTTAATAAGTCCCCAAGAGTTAGTATTTGTTACCCTATCCAACTAGAATATTAGAACCTATAGTAGCAAAGGATAAGAAATTGGACCAAAAGAAAGTGGAGGATATGTATGGTGTGAAGGAGATCCAATTGTAAAAGTAGTAGGTACTATTGGGGTTACAATTGGACTTGGTATGGGAACAAAGTGTTGGCACATTTGGCCATTCTATGGAATAGTAAGAGTCATCTTGAACATTATTGTAAGAATAGGAGAATGTGAATATGTTATTTCATATCATTGGTATGGAATTTAGGGGGTGGCCCATAATGGAATAATGCTGTGGAAAATAAATAATACTAGGAATAATCATGTTGCTACATACAATAGTCCAAAAATATATTTTTTTTTGAAAAAAAAGAAGAGAGGATATACTACCACAACATCTCTTTTTAATATCTTAAGGAGGTAGTGATAAGGTTTGAAGGAACAAACAGTAAAATTTTTAATATGGAGAAACGTTGGTTCGAGCTTCAAAGGTTACCTAGGCTGAGAGTCACGAAAACGGAAAAGATATGAGTTACAATTTCTGAAGAAATAAAAACAANAGATCTGTAAAAAACAATGCAGAAAAAGCAAAAACAAAGTGGCTTTAAAAATGGAGAACAGAGAATGGAGAATAGATCGATGAATTCATGGTCATTTTCTCTGATAAATTTTCTCCTATTTTTGATTTAACTCCCGTATTTAATGGCCCTTGAATGAAGTTGCAAACTACGTATTGTTTTGTTTCACCTTCATTTTCTATGGTTAGAAATTCTACAATAAACATTCAAACACAGCCCAAGCGTCTCCTATTGCAACTGATAGAAAAAAAGTCCAGAAAAATGCCTGTTCTTTCATCAAATCGCGTTTTAACCAGAGCAGCAGAAGTGCAGAACCGCCAATCGTGCGGTGCTTATCACAGCACAAGCGGGCACCAAAAACAAAGAAAAAAACACAACCGCCATCTCCATGGGCATAGCCAAATCCCTGAAGGACAAAACCCCTTCGCCGTGGATGCAGCAGCAAAGAAAAAAAATGAAACCCTCGCCCACACACAAAGACAGAATCACGTTTTGTTCTTCATCTTCAAATCACCCTCTTCTCCAGCACTGCCACAACAAAAGCGAGCTCTTGTTCTACACGGCATTCTGCGTTGGTAGCATCGCTGTTCTACCACCAAACCCTACCCACCTCAGCACTGTTTTTAAACAATTTAGCGAATTTCGTGGTTGTGCGTCCTTGGAGAATATAGAAACAGGGTAATTGCTGCAACAAGATTGAAAATAGAAACAACATCATAACCAGGAACTGATTTCGAAATTTTAAGTAGTGAAAAATGGTAATCACAAATGTCATTCGCCCCTGGAACCTGTAATCTGAAACAGCAGCCATGCCTGATGCCGAAGCATTCGATATTGCATACCGATTCACAAAACGCGGCAGCAAAGACACGAAGGCACGCTAAGGCAGGTGTATAACCGAATCCGCAGAGCAAGAGATATTTCAATTGATGTTGGAGTTGCAGTTTAATCCATCGCCGAAACTTACCAATAATTTAACTATTCCAAGTGATGGGCTGAAGACTTACCGTTAATTTAATTTAATCTGAAAAAAGACACGAAGGCACGCTAAGGCAAGTTACTACTCATAAAATATTTGCAATATTAATGTTAAAATATTTGTAAAATATTAACGTTAAAATATTTGTAATATTTGTAATGTTACATTACATAAAATATTTATAATATTATATAAAATTTATAATATTTACAAATATTAATATTAGCACAAATTTCTCCTAGCTTTATGTATAACTTCCTAACTTCTTAACTACATAACTTTCTCCTAACTAAATGGGTAAGTTGTAACCTCCCTACTTGGGAGAAAAGTTAGCTAGGATATTTTGGAATGTAATTACTTTATGAACCTTATAAAAAGGCTTCAGGGGTAAGGAAGAAAA